>VZTE01002681.1:372334-400870 GCA_013397775.1 Eulacestoma nigropectus
GTTCGGTGCGAGCTGTGCAGGCTGGAAAAGGAGGCTCCGCTGGTCCCGCTGGGTCTGCGCGGGCTGCATGAGGGAGAGAGGACGCTCCCCCCGGGCTGCATGAAGGGGGAGGGGAGGCCCCTCCTGATTTCTCCAGAAGCCGAGCCGGATGTATTCAGCTATGGGGCAGTCCATGGGTAGTTTAGCTGCCCGCGGCTCTGAGGGAAGGGAGAGGGGTGAGGGGGGCAGGCAGGAGCCCGGGCCAGGCCCGGAGGCCGCCCGGAGGCTCAGAGGCCCCCTGCTTTTCTTCCTCAGGAGACTGGGGACAAGAGGAACTTCCCGCCCTTGCACGGGGTTCAAATATGCAAAATTCACAACAGCGCATTGGCTTAAAACCTTGTCAATCAACTCAGTTTCAACCCATTACAACTGTACAAGTTGTCTCTTGTTGCTAGATGTGGCATTAGATAAAATTCCGTGTTTTTTTAATTTGACTTTTAATTATTACTCATTTTTTGTGCTAATCTGCCCAAAATTACAGCATACTGAAGGTAAAACCACATACACAACTTATTTTACACAAACCAGCATTTTTTCTTCCTTGCATTGGTCCTGTAGACAAAACACTTCAAAGTGAACTAATTTCTTCCCCTTCTTGTGCATAACATTCTCTGACCTGCCTGCAAACCGCTATCAACCATGATTACTATCAGCAGAAGATACATCCATCAGATCCCAGATTTTGTAGCCTTCCATCACCTTCTACTTTTGTGATCTTTAAAACTCACCACCCCTACAGCACAACTGGAGGCCTAATTTAATTTATGCTTTTCAAAAAGAAGCCATTGGTTTGCTCCAACTTGTTTCATACAATACAAATAATAAAGCCAAGGCCTTATGCTCCTGGTTACCACAACATGAGAGCATGAGCTAACACCAGCCCATCTGGCTATCTAATTGTACTTTGTAAGCATGAGCCTAAATGAAATGTTTCTGCTTGTGGGTAGCATGTTTTAAACAATGAAAATATCAGGTTATCATTCACCAAACTGATATTACATTAAAACTTTATGATAGCAAGCAAACTCATGCTGACAAGCACAGTCTAACAACATTCTGTCATTCATCATAATTAGGAGCTTGTGATAAATTTGATGTTCTGCTCTTTGTGTGTATATCCCTTTTAAATGTACTTGCTTTCCTTTTAATATTTAGTTATCTTTAGATATCATTAGTCATTGTGTTCAGACAAGGAAAATAGGGAACATAAACAGCAGAACACGTTTAACTCTTCCATGAAATATCACACTGAGAACATATCAAAGAAAGCATGCAACAGTTAAAGGACACATATCCCAGAGAAAAAAATATAACTTTTAAATACTTTTTGTTTAGTGTTATAAAGGGTTTATATCCTTTTTTTAATATAGAACTGAATAATTTGATCTATTAATAAAATTTGTATAAATATTTATAGGTAAGAGAGATTCCACCCCACCAGAAGGCATCAGAGGTTTTGACCTATATTATTTCATACTGACCTATCTGGGACACATGCCTTGGAAACAGCAGTATTAGTTATCTATAAGTTTAGGGGGTGCTAGTAAGCATAACTCAGAAACTGTATCATCATCATGTTTTATGATGGCATGTTTATGGGAAGAATAAAGTAGTCAAAAATATTTTACAGACTTATTCTCAAGTACCAAATTAAAAAGGCAGGCAGGGAAAGGAGAGAAGAGAAGAGAAGAGAAGAGAAGAGAAGAGAAGAGAAGAGAAGAGAAGAGAAGAGAAGAGAAGAGAAGAGAAGAGAAGAGAAAAGGAAAAAGAAAGAAAAACAGTTTAAAAAGTTATATATACCCAATCTACAAATGCTGAAGAATCTGGCTTGTGAGGGAGACACAAATCCCTAGTCTGTTGGGATCCAATCTTTGTAGACTCAATTTTCATGCTGGATTAACTCCCGATGATGACTTCAAAAGGACAAGGTTTTCACCTCAACTGTTCAAAGCAAAACTGAAAAGAAAAAAAGCCCACACAAGACTCCCCAACCTGTTTTTGATGTGGAATGTGCTGCACAATATGACTGGAACTCGCTGAGCAGCTCTGTTCCTCTAACCTACATTGTTCAAGAAAATGACTTTGAAATGCATTTTGTGGTGTAGAATATTTTGTGGTGCAAATGATTATGTAACCCGATGTAACCTTTTATATAATTTAACATGTAATCATCAGGTTCTGTGCAATGAAAATCTAGCCAAAACGTGTGGAATAATATCTTGTTTACAGCATAATATAGATTTGCAAAGAGATGTCTGATGTGTGCTTCATGTATTTTTTCAAGTTTAGACAGCTTTAGGGATAACTTAGCTACATATGTTATACAGATATATTATATTTTTATTATTATACATCTCATTCTAAAGCTTTTGTGTACTTCAAGCCTTGTGTGTTTTAATTTTCTTGTCACGTTTAAAGCAATATATCAAGCTGAGCTTGATATTTAAGCCCGGACATGGAACAGCTGCATCTTTATGTTTTGACTAGGAAACATTAGGCTCTGCACCAAAAGCTGACTAAAATATTTTCAAAATAGAGTGCTTGTTGCAGGAGAGCAAACTACAACAACAACAAAGAATCACATTTCCTATCTTTCAACAAAGTAGAGGCAGTAATGATTCTTCTAATGGTAAGGTGATAATTGTCATGTAATGTTATATCATCTTTACTTGAAGGTGCTTTATATTTTCATTTTTAGCACCTTTTTGAAAGGTTATACAACCTATAAATTAGGTATTATACAAAGTTTGGGTAAGCAATCCAAACTCAACACTGAGCCAGGCACCAGAAAGTTCATTTCATTTCAGGAGAATATCATTGAATATTCCAGCCAGAAATCAAATGGATACCTAAGGATGAAAGGTGATAATAATCTTGAAGATTAAATGAAGAATTGTTTCAGAACACAATTCCCTTTTTGCTAATGAAATGACAAAGTTATTTCCACTTCGGAAAGTGCTTTTGATGGGGTTCTGCATTTGAGGGCAATGTCTGTGTATAAAGGGCAATTGTTATGGAATAAAAGTTGGTTCTGAAAATTACAGACCAAATGAGGAAAAACAAATGAGTAGTTCTAAATGGGTCCATAGAACAGTAAATAATAAGGAATCAGAAAAACAAATATTTTTTCATTTAAATGCTAATATCACCTTTGCCTTGTAGAAATAAAGAAAATTAATGGGAACAACATGAACGTACTTAGATCAAGCTCAACAACTGGTAGCAGGATATTCACCATTTTGTAACCAAATGGGACATTTCACAGCTATGTAATTTTGCAGCTCTTTGCATGGAACTAAACAGCATCCCACAGTTATACCTGTTACCAGTTTCCTCTACTCCACGACCTTAGGGTAAAGCTGAAACATCTAGGAGTATAGAGAGGGAAAGAACAGCGTTCCTATAAATGAGACTCTTCAGCTCAAAGACGTGTGATTTGGTATGAGTCAAACACGCCAATCTCCAAGCCCAGCTGCATATCCTTTCTTACTCAGTAGCTTCTGCTGTTCAGGTGCCTCTTCATCAAAATGATGGTGTGGATACAAAAAATATCCTTGTTCAGAAGAGATGTAATAAAATACGTTGAACTGAGGTGACATAAATCTTGATAACTTTTATGAAATTTCTCCTAAACCTTTGCACCAGAGTTACTTGTCATCTGCACTCAGTTTAAACACGCTGGTACAGTTAGAGCAATATGCCTTCCATCTTCCCTGACTCACACAATCACATGCAGACATGATGCTAAAAGCTGTCTTTCAAATGTTTTCTGTTCAGGTTTGAGAAAGAGGAAGAGTTTGGGAGCTGGGTGTAGCTGTAGGAGAGAGAAAAGCAAAACACGAGAGCTGAGGGTTTGTGTGTCACCATATTGCTGAAGAACTGAACTGAGCTAAAATATTTGTAAATTATTATCAATTTTCATGTATTTAACATTAATTCTCTTTTTAAGCCTATATAAAATTTATCAGATATATGGTCTGCAAATTAAGCAAATTCCCTATTTTAGGATTTACAGGAATAAACCTTTGTCCACAGGCCCTGACAGAACCAGGTAAACAGACTCATTGCTCAGATGTGAAACATGCTATCACACAGTACTTCAACTGCTGCAACACTTGGCTTCTCACTTACTAGGTTTGAGCCCATTCACAGATACTCAGAAGCAAATGCAGGGATCCTGTGCTCTCTGCTGGCACAAGGAAAGTGAGAGGGAAAAGGCTAGAAAGAAACTAAAAAGGACTGCAAGAGGGAAATATCACTTTTAACATGCCCTCCTTTTCCTTTTTTTTTCTTTTTTTCTCCCTTAAGTGTTTGAATTTATTCTCTGGTAAACAAGAAAATCAGGCTACATGCCTTTCTTCTAATCTGATATGGGAGATCTTGGTGTATTTCATTACAAATATGATGCTATGTCACAAAACACTCTCTCTGTTTTCAGAAAGAGCTTAAACTGCCACCCAGAAGCACGCACAAGAGAACATTTGAAGATTCACAAAGAGTACATTTGATTTAAAAAAATTAAGTAAACATTTATCCAAGAAAACCTGTCAACTCAAAGCATTCAAGCTTGTTAATAAAAATGTACTGATAGGAAATTAAAACTATGGCCTAAAAAAATTTTTAACAGCGATTCCAAATTCACTGTAATGCTGTTTAGTGAAACGTATATGTGGTTAGAGGAGCTTCATAGCAACAGCATCACATTTCTAGCACATCAGAATTAAGTCCCAAATTCCTGCTATGTCTTCTGTGATGCCTCGGTGTACAGTCTGCATGAGAAAGAGCTCATTATGTTCCACATGATCACAGATGCCCAGCAGAGATAACAGTCTAAATCATTTGTTCTCTTTAAAATAATTTATTCATAGGTAGGAATATGAAAATGTGCCCTTTATGGAGTTTATCTGTATCTATAGCAAACACAACTTAAATCAATTCTTCATGTCCAGGACAGGCAAATTTTGACTAAGGCATTAGGGATTTTTTATTAACCTCCATTAATTCAGCAGTCTTAACACTTTAATAACAAATAAAAATAGATGGCTAAGAAGTTTCATCTTATTAAAAGGTGTCAGTGAGTACAATTAAACATGCCTTACGTATCTCAAGATATATTACACTTTCTAATAAAATTCCAGGGTTATAAAGTTTATTAGGCTGTTGACTAGTGATCACATATAGTACAACATTTCTGTGGTAGGAGGAACACGCTATGATTGATCTTAATCTCCCAGTTCTGATCTTATTTTTGGCATTTCTATAGAATCCTCAGCTATCCCACTGCAATTTAATTTTAATTAGATGAGCAAATACGATGATAAAAGTGGGTTTTTTTCATAGCATTCAATGAATTGTCTACATATCACATTCTACTATTTGAAAAAGTATTAAAATCTGTATGGGTTAAAAATCTCTGAAAAACCCTTGTATTCCTGCTAATTTTAAATTCAGACAACTCTAATTTTCCATTGATCTAACTTATTTAAAGTGTGTGTCTCAACTGCTTAGTGTCACTCCTAACCTACTTTTATTTAAATAAAAAATTCTAGTCCAAAATTTTAGCAGCCTAAAGTTCAGGACCAATCTATATTTAGCACATGAGAAATAAATTAAAATAGTCTAGAATCAGACCATATGACCTTTTAAAAGTGAGAAATAATGCATAGAATATCTGGGGGGGAAATACCAGACCACACTATTTAACATAAAACAATGAATTAAGAAGAGGGAAAAAAAAAAAGAACATGTATCAGATGACGTAAAAAAAATGGGTCCAGTATGCTACTAATATAACAATAAAGAAAGCAAGAACAAAATGTTACACCATTGAAATGCTAAGTCAAGATAAGCCTGCTTTATGTGTTATTTAGAATGAATAGGCTATGTTAATATACAGTCCATATTTTAAAATTACCTCTAAAATAAAATGAATAATGCTTTTGCTGCGCAAACCAAACTCCTTTATCTGCACAATAAAACCAGAGTACTGAGTCAGTTAAAAAATAAAGCTCCTTAGCACAGATAAAAATTCAATGAAGAAAAATCATCTTCTGTGATGAAATATGGAAAATAAATTATGTTAGTTCCTTTTGCTCCTTGCTAGAATGACATGTAAAAAAGCATAACTTAATTTTGGGAAGAGATTTGTTACATTTCAAAACCTCATGCAACTTTATCAAGTGTGAAGACTCACAAATGTTAGGTGCTAAATACTGCTAAAAAGCAACTCAACATCTTCTTCTGCATTGGTTTTCTGCAGGCATCCAGTTTAAGCTGGTTTCTTACCTTCCACATGTATATGCAGAATCTGAATGGAATAATCAGATTTGAGTGGTCAAAATGGTCTACTGACATCCTCATCCTCTCCGAGGCAGAAGGAAAGAAAAAATTCAATTACTTTTACAATAACATCCAATTTACTCTGGTTCTCACAGAGAATCTAAACTTATCACCCCATAATTTTCAAACACAATGTACAAACAGTTCCACATTTAAGACAACTGAGAGGGTTTTTTTCCATGGTGGCTTTTTTAATGACCTTTTCTTTTTGACACTGGAAAAAGGAATGCAAGTACCTCAAACCCAAAGAACATAAAGGCTGCATTTTCTTTAAAAAAGAGATGATATTTTCCCTCCAAATCTCTTCTAAAAAAAGAGTAAGAAAGGTCTCTCATTTAAGAAACTGTAATCAAAACTGGTAATAAAAATCATACATTGCTTAAATATTAGCAATTTTCCCTCTAAATATGCAAAATAAAGGCAATCTATGAAATAATCTGCTGTTAACTCATTGGACTTTACATGTTTTCTTTCCCTCCTGGTCATCAAAGGACCCCTGTTGCAAACTGAGACTGTGTGTATAATTTCTTCTTATTTTGTGATGACTGGATAGCCTAAAAACTAATTTTCAACCATTACATTTTGAACCCTCAGTTTAATCTCATTGCTACACCAATCAATTTTTAATTATATACTTTCATCCTTTCAAGAGATATAATTTTTAAGAAGTTCAGTAGATCTTTTTTTTGTTATTATGTGACGAAGAACTCAAATACATTGATTACTCAATCAATTACACCTCAAATGTATTATAATAAAGCCTCTGCTTTCTGATTTTTCTTCACTCTATGAGAAATAGTTTGAAACTAAATAATGGGACAAAAAAATGTGTTTTATTTTTGATTTTGATGGAACAAGTGACAGGCCTGATCCATTGGATTTGACAGTTTATATCCCCATAGCCTGAGCTGAAATTCCAGTTAGGATTGAACAGAATTATCTGGATTCCCCAGACTCGTCTTTACCTTGGTGATACTGGTCTGTGACAATAAGTTCAGTTTCTCTTTTGAAACAGAGAGTGAACCTGGCTGATACCTTTCCCTTCATTGCTGCTGGGAGAAAAGCTCGTGATTTTGTAGCACAAAACCTACCTCCACCAGTGAATGGAGTGAAAACACATCAAGAAAGAAAAGCGTGTCTTTCCTCAAGGCTGTTGTCCATTCAAGGTGCCAGCAGTCCAAGGCAGCAGGGGAGGACAGCCCAAAAGAGTGAATCCAAGTTAGCAGGATCAGCCTAAACATAACAACATTTCTGTATCAAGCCCTTAACAGTCTTGCAGCACCCCAGACCATCATTTAGGACCTCTTTTCTGCTGTTGTCACAACCAGAGGACGGCGCGGTATGTCACTATGGCATTCATTCCAGACAGGAGTGAGTAGGCAGCGGACAGGAGGGAACACCATGTCCCAGTGGCTTTGACAGCTGGAACTCTCCACCCCTCCAGGGAAACCCTGCCATCAAGTCTGTGTGTGCTGTACTCCCTTAATACCAAATAGTAAGGTGCAATGCTGGAATATAAATAAATTATATCTATTAAAAAAAAGGAAAAGAAAAAACAAAGAAAGAAAGGTTGGACCAGATGGTCCTTGAGGTCTTCTTCACGCATGGTCTTCTATGATTCTGAGATTGAAATAATGAACAAGACAGTCATGGATCACTAAGTCACCCTGATCACCATCAGGCCTAAGGGAATTTGAAAGATTTTGTGCAAATTATTTGGAATCTATATAGTGGCCAAATTCAGAAGAAACAGAGCATACACAGAATCAAAATTGAGATGTAAAAAACACATAAATCAAGTCACAGAATCATGTTTTGTATTGTTTCAGTAAATATGGGCAGTGGCATTTACTAATTGTTCCCCGTAATTTTTGTCACAGCATTTGTGGATAAATGTGCTTAACTTAGTATGGCAGTGCTTATAATAAATATGAGGAATTATATCATGTCTGGTATTTTACCTTGAAGTTTAGCAGTTGCGTGCACTCAACAATCGCATATTTCTAGATTAGTAAACCAAAAACATTTTTAAGGCCACCTTTAAGATCTCTGAAATTAAAATTGAAGACAACAAAGCAACAAACCTCCCCATCAGCTTTGAAAATTGCACCCAAGCACTTCTCCTCCTCTACTTTCTGTCAATAATACTATAGAGCTAGCGGGGCAAAAGAAGAAAATAAAAATGCAGGATATTGTTCTAATAAACATCATAGCACATTATTTTGAGACAACAGGGAAATGAAAAGTAGCTAAATGTTATTGCTCCATTTAGGGCTTTATGTTTTAATTTTAATGACTGCTGTTCTTGTTTAAAGATTCATGGACTCTTAAATAACTCTGAACTGCCAGAACCTCATCTTTAAGTTCCCTTTTATCAGATTTCCAGCACTGCAGTGCTCCCTAGAGTTACGTGGATGAACTAGTTCAGTTCTGGCCTGATGCTTGACCATTGCTCCAGGACATCCCAGAGCAAACCTCCCTGGATGCTCAGACATACAATGCAAAGAGAAGTGTCCAAGGTTCTCCATAGCTCAGACCTGAGTAGCTGACTTGTTTAATATTTGCATGTTTCTTGTAACCTATCTGCTATGATTACACTGGTAAACTTCCTACACAACCTATTCTCTTTTTACATCTCTTTTGTCTCTTTGATGTCTGTCACATTCTGTTTACAAACAAAGATATTGACGTTTTCCTTTTCTGAAGTTTTTTCAGTTTCTATACTATTTCCAGTGACAAACTCTATCAAGTGATTCCTTCACTATGCACATGGAATACTCGTGACTGAAGACAGAGGCTACTACTAAGCTTCATGGATTATGGTAGCAGATGTTTCTTTTAACATATTTTTGCCAATTTTGTACAGGTTACTACAAAACAGTAAAACTTCAGTTTTGGCAGCAAAACCGCATTTGCTTTATTTTAGTATTTACATTATTTTAATGGGAGAAATACATTTTCAAGTATAATTTTTTTCTTAGATCTATACCTAATATCTCGAATAGTCTTTTATGCTGATTTATTCAAATTATTAGAGAATACATCTCTCTCTCCTTTCCATTCATACTGTTATTCAATTAAAGAACAAATGCAGTCATTAGAATTAATATTAAGAAATTGATGAAGTACATAACAAATATAGGGTAGCACGGCTAGAACATCACTTTAGGAAGACCATTTATTATGAAACCTTGTAGTTAATAATGATCTTGTTTAACAGCAATTATTTTCTCCAAGTCGCATCATGGTCTTTTTTGCACATCAATGTAACGGAAGACGAAGGAAAGTTTCATGGTTTTCAAAAAGGCCTAAGGATAATCCACTTGGAAAGATAATCCAAATGGGGCCTAAACTCCTTATCTTTAAAAGTCTTACCATTAATGTGGAATATTTCCAGAGATTTTGCATTTTAAATTTCTAAATCCACTTTATGATCTTTTTCTCTTGCAAAATATTACTTTTTAGTTTTAATAGAAAAAAAAAACTTTTTTTAACAATGGTTAGTTAAAACAACAATGACAACAACTTATGAGTAATTTTTTGTTGAATCAGCTCTTCTCCCAGGTAAATATTATTGTCCCTGTTATTTTACTGTCCCTAAATATTTTTAGCCCTGTCTAAAAAATCCATGGGGAAATGCACATTTCCATTTAGACTGTAGCTATTTATTCCGAAGTTCAACTTTTGGAAGTTTTCTACACTCTTCTCTGCACCAACCCTCCTAAGATGATTATCGCAAACATCTTCAGTGTCTCTTTCACAGTAAAACTGAACTTCCTTGATTATGGACTCTGATAAGACATTTTCGATATCAGATACTGAGTATACATCACAAAACTCCTCAGATCAGTACTCAGCCCTCCTGGTTCATCTTATTTTTTTAAACTTTCCCTTTCTGCCCTTTAGAAGTGTTGGGCAAAGACCAAAAGTTTCACATTCTTTTTTATTTTTTTTCTAAAGCTTTCTTTTAATAACACCCCTTGCAGCAGATGCTGAAGACAAGCAGGCAGCAGACTGACTAGAAGTATCTGAGATCGGGTACAGTTACTGTTTCTAAGACAGTTCAAAGTGCTTAAACACACATTTAAATCCTATTGAAATGAAGAGTTTACTTCAGTTAAACAGGACATGAGCAAAGCAATTTGTTCTGATGAAAGATAAGGCCACTTTTTGTCTAAGCAGGACACACCATGATGGGTATCTCCTCCCCCCTGCTTGTGACGGACCTGAGACACGAGATTCATATTCAAACCTAGAGCAAAACATTATTATGATGTTCTTCCTTCCAGGTTAAATCAGTCCATGGAGGTACTTCGGGTTGCTAAAGTTAGTATTTGAAAAGCACAGCAGGATTCCCTAGGCAGCTCAACAATTAGAGAGTCAGCCTCTGTGAAGCTGCATCTGGAGCGCTGCGACCTGTTCTGGGCTACTCACTCCAGGAGAGACATGAAGCTCCTGGAGCAGGTCCAGGAAAGGGCTATGAAGATGAAGAGAATAGAGCATCTCTCTTATGAGGAAAAACTAAGGGAGCTGGGGGTGTCCAGGCTCAAGAAATGATGACTGAGAGGGGACCTCACCAGTGTCTATAAGAATCTGAAAGGAGAGCACCAAAAGGATGGACCAGGCTCTGCTCAGTGGTGCTGGGCAATAGGACAAGAGGCAACGGGCAGAAACTGATGCACACGAAGTTCCACCTGAGGAAGAACTGCTTTACTGTGGAGGTGACCATGCACTGGAATAGGCTGCCCAGAGAGATTGTAGAGATATTCTCACTGGAGTTATCCCAGAACTATCTGGACACAATCCTGTACAATGTGCTTTAGGATGACCCTGTTTGGGCAGGGAGGTTGAACCAGATGACCCACTGTAGTCTCTTCAAACCTTACGCATCCTGTGATCATAGAAACATCAGCAAGCGTCAGGACCCGTTGGAGCAAATCCAGAGGAAGCCACGAAGATGATGAAAGGTCTGGAGCACCTCTCCCGTGAAAACAGTCTGGGGAGACATCTGTTGCTGTTCAGCCTGGAGAAAAGGCTCTGGAGAGACCTTAGAGCACCTTTCAGTACCTAAAGGGGCTACGAGAGAGCTGGAGAGGGACTTTTTACAAGGGCATGTAGTGTTAGGACAAGGGGGAATGGCTTTAAACTGAAAGAGGGCAGGTTTAGGTTAGATACTAGGAAGGAATGCTTCACTGTGAGGGTGGTGAGTCACTACAACAGCTTGCCCAGAGAAGCTGGTGCCACATTCCTGGAGGTGTTCGATGCCAGCCTGGATGGGACCTTGAGCAACCTGGTCTACTGGAAGGTGTCCCTGCCCATGGCAGCCAGGTGGGTTCTAAGGCTCCTTCCTACCCAAACCATTCTGTGATTCTATTATTTTGCAATTGAAGCAGAAACTTTCTTTCACAATGTTGAACTCTGCAGTCAAATTAGGAAAAAATACTCAATTTCTTTATAGTACACTGTGCTTTCTGGGCATAAATTTCAGAAATATGGAAAGGGCACCACTTCAACACCGAAATCCTCAGATAATTGTTGGCCAATTATAATAGTAAGCACCACATGCGCCTCAGTTGTATTATTTTGTCAATTATACTATTTACATACAAAAATTACCATTGTCAAATACTCCCTGACTCAAGTTTTAATTCATTCTGAAAGACTCCAGTGAACTCTGTCTTGTGGAACTCATGCTTCCTGTTCCCTTGGCAGATAGCTGTTCCAGTGCTCCAACAAGTGAAATGCAAGTAGGGCACATGTGCTTAATTTGGTTGGCTATTGATATCACAGGGTATTTTTTTTGCCCTCAGTGCCATCAACCATAAAGACATTTCAAGTACACATAATAAGTGCTTAACAAAAGACAGTGATATCTGACAAAACACCTCACTTGCTCCAAGATTTTAACAAACTGGACTTGAAAAGGGCACTAGTACATTAAGAAAAATCTCAAGGAAGAAAAAATAATTGCAGATGATTTTTTTAAATAGTTGTTAAGATCTTGGTGTCTGGCTTTGACTTTTTTTTTTTCCCTGAACCCATATTAGGTTAATATGTATTTTTTTCTTTACTTACACAATATTTAATGGCCAATTTAATTACTTTTGCAATTGTTTATTAATTTCTCTCAGTTCAGGGGACCTTAGAGTGCTTGAGTAAAACAAAATCCAGGTTTGCCGGCTATAGAAGACATCTTGATAAATAGCTGCTCAGAATTGTGCTCTCTTAGATAAAATATTCTAATCAAAATATATCAATGAACAGGACCCTTATGTAACAGTCTTCCTGATATATTAGTTTCTCCTACGCTTTCGTTTTACTTTTTTTTTAATCACCAATCTCTACTTTTCATCTTCTCTTTAGTAAAAATTATGCTGCTGTTGTCCGTTGGAAGTTTGGTTAATTTTTATACTTCCCTATAAGCTAAATATTTCATAATAATGTTAAGTTCTCCCTATGATATATTGATTGGTTATTCTCATTAGCTCCCTGTATAAAACCAGAATCAATATCCCTTTCTGACAGTTTTTTATCACATTCATAAATAAAGGGTTATGTCTTCCTCTGACGCGCATGTACTTACTTGATTTATAGCAGCTTAAGTGTCTGGGAAAAATCATACACTATTACCTAAGCAAGTACAAGATTATTGTTCAGAGTTTCTATGGGAGAAAATGAGGAGAAAATCCTATCTGTCACTTCTCCCTGTAGTAGAAGAGCTGCATGATGAATGCAGTGCAGTTGCAGAGTTCTGGTAGCCTTCATAAGGCATTCAGGCCAATAAATGGGATTAAAATAAATAAAAATAGCCTTTTGAGCCACATAATCAGAGCTGCACACCCAGGCCTCTTCTGCATCACTGTCGAACGCATTCAAGATTAACCCAGGGCAAAGGAGGACGGGCTTGATTCTTCAAATTCTGCTGTTACTCAAAAAGTCTCATTCACTCTTTTCCCACCCCAGGAAGCCACACATGCTGCTTGTGCACACTCTACACTGTGAGATAATAAACCAAGAGCAACTCCAAACAACAAAATCACCTCTCTTTCCAGTTCAGTGAACTGTGGCATGCAATAAGCACAATATTTTGCATGATGATTGCAGCAAAAAATTAGAAGAAATATTTCATATATCTATAATATATATATATCCCTAAATTAAAGAGAAATGTTTCATACATATTTAATGCATATATATATATATCCCTGCAGAGTTGGAAGAGATGGCACCAGAAAGAAAACAAACGAGAACAATGTCTCAATGTAATAATGACCAACTGCTTTTCAAGCAGCAGTTTGAAGAGAAGTGGTAATTAGATATGAAAGCTGGGAAGTATTTACTACAACATATAAACATATTTGTAAACATATTTATAAACATATAAATCCTCCTTAAGCAACTCCTTTGCCAGATTCCCTTTGTCATCAGGTTCTTGAGTTAAACTGTGTAGCACTGGAGAATAAGCATTAAGTAAATGCCATCCATGAACATGACTTGAAACTTACTTCCACAGAAAAGTTGAACTAGAAAAATTACTGTGTTACGTGTCCAGTTTGTCCCAATTCTGGATTTTAGGCAGCATCTTGAAACACACAAAAAAAAATTGAAAATTGGAAATTACATGGATTTTTTTTTAATATTTCTGTCTCTCGATTTTCTATGCTCATTCACCAAACCAATCATCTCACACACTCATTTCTGAAGCTAAGACTTCTATAAAAAAGCAACAGTGAGTCATACAGAGTACACTTTGCTTGTTCGCATGATGATATCATTATCACTGTCTCAGTGACACTCCTGTAACACCATTGCTATTGAATGTCTATAGGGATGATCTCACTGGTCATCAATTTATTTAAAGTTGGAGCATTTTAAAATACTTAAAATATTGCTATTCACAGGAACAGGTTTTATCCAAGTGCAGTTAACTGGAAAATCCCAAAATAACTTCCTCAAGAAATAATTTCATGAATATTTTAGATTTTAGCTAAGAACTTTATCTCAAGTAATGGTACAGGATATTCCAGTTTCAGACACTTGTGTTTTTGTGTCTTCATCATGTTTTTATTTTCATAAATTTTTGAGTCTGAGAACATCAGAAAGCATTTTATTATCAGTGTAAAAGGAGATGATTCATACAATAATATTTAAAGAAAATGACCCTGAAATTCAAAGCAGTATGATGTGTAGGTGGTCAAGAATATATTTTTTCATTTTATTTTTCACTGGATGATGTTAAGTCTTCACTGGCTAAAGTGACTATAAATGTCATTCATATAAATAAAAATAAAAATAAGTAGATATTTTTCAAACATGAAGAAATATTAGGAAAGGACCCCCAGACCAACAGCCTTCATCTTAATTTATGGTGGACTATCATAAAAAAGGAATAAAATGCAGCTCTTTTATAAAGACGATCTGAATTTAGTAGATTAGACTACCTGACGAATACTTTTTTTAAAAAGTTCTTAGCTAATGGTTCCATACTAACAAAATGCAACAGACCCCATTAATCCAGCCAAGAATGAACTGAAGCACAGCTGGATGTTAAAAACACTACTCTGTCTGTTTGACATAATAAATAGGACAAATAAAACATGTTTGACTGCTAATAAAATGATTTAAACCCCAAATATTGTGTTTAAAAAAAATTTGGAAGTTCTGGTAAAAACCACAGAAGGTGGTTATAGAGTGAAATTAAAAGGGCTCTGTACATTATGGGAATTTTACTGTTCTCTGCTTACAAAAATATTATTTAAATCTATAGCAAATGTCTATTAAAGTAGTAAAAGCTAGAGGGGAAGACACACTTTCATTCTTTTTATACCACATTAATCATGGGTTTGGTGCTGTACAAAACACAAAGGATTAGTACTGAAGGATTCAGCAATTTTGGGCCCAAAATCAGGTCTCCAAGTTGGGAAACACATCCCAAGCAGCAGCTTTGCTTAAAAGTAGCTTGCTGTTGCATCCATCAATGCCCCCATATGTAAGCTGCACATGAACACAGGTAATTTACAAAATATAAAGTGCTTTTTTTCTTTCTTTTCTTTCTTCTAAGTCTTGTTGAAGCTGGTGAGCGCAGATGCTGATGCTGAAACTTTGGCATTCTCCTGACATTAAGTTAAACCGTAAATAAGAACAAAGAAATGTAAATGGGCATGTTATTTTCACTTCATTTATTATAACATTTTAGAAGTGTTACAGGGGGTTGGTTGTTGTGTTGAGCTTTTTTTTCTCCTGCTTTGAAGTTTCAGATTTTGTTCTGAAGGTGTTTCCCACATAGGGATTGTCCTCACCGCTCCCCTTCCCTTCAGACCGACCCACCCCTGCTGTGTCAGCAGCACATGAGCTGTACACTTCTAAAGCTTCCTGTAATTAAGTTCACCTTGTTGCATTATAGACAAACATGTTCAGACTTATTTTGGATACATTTGGGAAATAATAGCTTTTTAGAGTGTACAGTGAGAAGCAACTTGGGCTACTAAAATAAACTGTGGTGAGGATTGTGTCTTGTAGTGTTTTTATATGTGGCAAATTCCCTTGGCGTCTTGGTACTTTCATCAGAAAATAAGGAACATTAATTTCTGTTGTTTTGCATCAGAACTAACACAAATTTACAATAATGTTTGTGTTATAGTGTATTGTTTGTGTGCACACCTAGGATGGGATTCAGTTGACGAAAGCCGAGTACATGGTTCCATTTCAGACACAATTTGGTCATCCTGCCTGGTCTCCACTTCCTTTCCACAAGGCTTCTGGTCCCCCCTCAGCTCCTTTGTCATGTTTCCAGTCCCCATAAAAACATTTCCAACATCCTAGGGCAACTTAAAGTTGCACAAGGCACATAGGCTTTGTCAGTCAATTCCAGCTCCCCTAGAATTATCTAAACTATGACAGAGTAATTTTCTGGCACATTTTTATGCATGTGAAAATAGTAGCCCAAGATCCTTCAAGGCACAGAGACTCAAATTTCATGCCATGACACAGCAACTAATAGAGAAAGGGAAAACTATGGATGTACAATCATCTGGGTGTTTTTCAGGGCTAATAAGATGTTAACACAGTTCATTTCCAGGTAATAAGAGGCTGACTTTACCTCTTGCCAGCTTGGACACAGAGCTCAGCAGCCAGACATTTCAGTGGAAGAATTTCATCCTCAACAAAGAAACAGCAAAATACCCACAGCAAAACACGAAGCCACCCAGCCTGACAAGCCAGTGATCCTATGGCTTGTGCCAGGCTGACATGCTGACAGGGCCAGTGCTGGGGTGCCACAGAAGATGCCTGCCAGCCTGCAAAGTGGCACAGTACCTGAAGTACTGCATCCAGGTCTGGGGTCCTCAGAACAGGAAGGACATGGACCTGTGGAAGCAGCTCCAGAAGAGGGACACAGAAATGATCAGAGGGATGGAACACCTGACCTGTGAAGAGAGGCTGAGATTCCTCAGCCTAGAGAAGAGAAGGTTCTGGGGAGAACTTATAGCATCCACTAGTACCTGAAGGGACCTACAAGAGAACTGCAGAGGGACTTTATACAAGGCCATGTAGTGATAGAACAAGAGGGAATGGCTTTGAACCGTCAGTGGGTAGGTTATTTCATATGTCGGGAAGAAATACTTCACTTACTAGGGTGGTGAGACACTGGCACAGGCTGCTCAGAGAAATCGTGGGTGCTCCACCCTGGAAGTGTTCAAGGGCACATTGGATGAGACTTTGAGCAGCCTGGCGTAGTGAAAGGTGTCCTTGCCCATGGCAGGGGGTTGGAATAGTTTATCTTTGAAGGGTCCTCCCAATGCAAACCATTCTGTGATTCTATGTCTTGTCCTTTCCCTGGCAAGGTCGAGTGAGGATGCACCATCACCGCACATGCAGCTCTGGGCCAGTCCTACCTTCCCCAAAACATATATTTTTATCCTGCCCAGAGGGCAAATGCCACATCAAAGCCTTTCAGCCATGCTGCCCAAACAGCAAACACAGCAGAAAGACAGCCCCGGATCTCTGCAGCTCTTCCTCTCTCCTCCAATCATGATGGGAAAATATCAAAACAGGGCTGAAATCTGCTTTTGGCCTCCCTCAGGGGTTTTGATCTTTCTCTGCCTCAGAAAGGGGAAAGGAAATCAGCCACTACTGACATGAATCCTTTGTATCCATTTTCCCTTTCCACAATGGTATGGAAATCAGACTTTCCCAAAATAGTGCTATTTCACCCTCATTGCCCTCATTTTGCTTTGGCAGTGTAAATTAGAGCTAGTGTGGTGTGTCCCATCCTCAGACAACATGTTAGGAGACCACATTTCTGCTTTTCTAAAAGGACTATCCATCTTCAGGTTTAGGAGCCCAAACACATCTCCTTCTGGAAACCATTATTACATCTGCTGTTCTGAATGATCATTAGGACTGGCTGAAACTATTACTGTAAATGGGCTTCCAACTACAAAGTTTCTCAGGGAATAGCTGCATTTCTTAGAGCAGGGAAGGTGGTGGTGGGGGAAGCAGTTAAAGTCTTGCGGTTCATGGCTACTTTCTAGATTTTTTATTTTTTTTTTAACTATTGGAAGAAAGCTTTCATATTTCTGTGGCATTTTCTTTTAAAACCTCTGTGAAAGGAGCATCTTCATTAAAGCTGGCCTTGAAACAGCCACTAATGGGAATGCTCAATTTTAAGATCCTCCTTTGAGGGACAGATTTACACTCCAAGGCAAACCACATAGGCATTTAAAATATTTTCAAAACCAGGGGACGGAAAGCTGAGGAATCTCGGCATCTGAGAAAATGTGACTCTCATTTGTAGTGCTGATAACACTTAAAGACAAGGTCTTTATTAGGGAAATAAAAATGAAATCTGACTTATCGATGTCAAACTGGTATTAAAAGAATCTAGAAGTCACATAACAGCACTGAAGAAGAGAAATGAGAGAGATACAAATAAAGTACATAAGAAGAGAGGAGATAAATAGGTTTAAAGGAAAAAAATCTGACAGGTTTAAATATAAATGTACTATGAGATGCTATTCCTGCCTGTTCCCTTACTTTGTAGGTCTTGTTCCAATACATGGTAGAAGGAATGTGCTGAACCTTTTGGATCTGTTCAGTCTTAATTGTAAAAGTAATTTTCTCAGGTGGGTACTGAACAGTTGCAATTACAGTTTATTTTGCCAGAGAAATTCTTTTAAGACACTAATGGTACGAGACAGAGGGTAAGGAATGACAGCACAGCGTGTCTTCTAAGCTTGATACCAGCAGATTTGCAGAAGACCCAGAGAAAACAAATGGTATTTTTCTGTTGAAATCTCAAGGTGGTTTGTTTCAAATGCACTTTACCTGGGGATAATGAAAAATAACGAAAATATTCTACCTGCGGTCATGCAGCTATTGCTATTCTCGTTCTCAAGATCCATTTTAGCTCTAGCACAGTTGTCTTTGGGCTATCAAAACCATAAGAACTTTCTCCTACGAAAAACTAAAAGCTTTCACTATCTACTTTACATTCCCATTCACTCCATGGTTGCTTGAAAATATAACCTCCCCCTTCACATCCTACCTACTAATTAGACTATTTCTTATAACAGACCACGCTAAAGGCCTGTCTCTTTTTGACACAAAGACTGCTTAAGCATCATGTCATACGTGACAGGTTACTTCTACAGACAGGAACTAGGAGTGGAAAACTAAATTTTTTTTTAAAGCTGCCTTCTTTTAGCCCAATGACGTCACCACATCACAGAAAAAATTAGGTTGGAAAAGACCTGTGAGATCCTCAAGTAAAACATTTGACCTCTTTTGAAAATTCTGTTGGGGTTGGGATTTCTTTTTCTAGGGTAAGAAGGTACTGGTGGTTTTTTGGGTTTTGTTTTTGTCTTTTTTTTTTTTTTAATTATTTGTCAGCTTCTTTCAACAAGTAAAGTCAGTGTTTAAAGCTCTCATGTCTTGTTACCCAAGACACTGCTGGCAGCTGTTTTTTCACTGCTGAAGTAGTTCTACATAAGCTTCTATACTTAATTTAGAAGTGAACTTGGGTTTTTTAAATACTTTCCATACACCCATTAAAAGTATACTAGAGACCAGCATCACAGTATGATAAGTGAGCTACACGGAAGATATGATAAAATCCTATTTTTTGATTTTTTTTTTTATTGACTAGACATGAACAAGGACAGAGTTTGATCTCTGCTATACAGGCAGTTCACCGGAGGTCACCTTATCGCTGCAGTGTTATTTTGCTTTGGCTTGGTTGAACTTTTCCAGCATCTTTATGATAAACAAAACAATTTTTCCATTATTAAAGGCCACTCACCTGACAGCTCAGGGTCTCAGGACTTGTATAGGTTGTCTGTGCTTGAGCTGATTTTAACCTTAAGAAAAAAAAAACCCATTAGCATTTGCAATAGCAGTTGCCTGGTGGTCAGCTAACTACCAACTACTTTTGTTTCAGATTTCCTTTGGTTTACAGTGATAATGAACAACTATTCACGTTTCTAGAATAAAATTAAGTGGGAAAGGGTGCACGTGTGCAAAACAGTACCAGAGGTGTGGGAGTTCTGACAGAAACCACAGCTGTAATTCAGGATTTCATCCTTTTATTGTTCAGGTAAACTCAGATTTAGAACAAAAACCGAATGGTTAGGAACCAATGACAAGAGTGAGCACCTAAGCTGTGATCAAAAAACTTCTGAAAATAAAGTCCATGGAGGACAGCACTATCAGCACCCTTCTTCTCCTAGTAAAGGGAAGAAACTCCCTAAGACCGTAAGCTGCCCAGTGATGTCTTCAGGATGCATATAGCTCATTCTGAGTCCATCTCTTTCATTCAGGAAGGCTAAAACTACCAGTCTTTGGACCCAGAGGGTTTCTAGAAAGGATTTTTTATTTCCCCTGAAAAGCCATACAACTGCATTATGATTTTTTCCTACATTATTTGAATTATTAACATATATTTTTGTAACTAATAAATCAGACTGTTAGATTGTTAAATCCTTAACTGGAATAACAATAATTTCCCAGCTTCATCTGTGACTGTGTTCCGCTTTTGCCCAAGCAAGATTTTTGTATAATAAGCACGAAGCATGATGACTCTTTATATATATATATATATATGTACACATATAGTCACACAATAAAAAACAAATACCAAACAGAGCATGCAACCACGTATTTAAAAGATGCATATCATCCTAATTGACAAAGAATATTAGAAAATTTAAAGAGATATGTGAACAGTTATAGTTCTTCAATCACAGGTGCATTTAGCCTGTCAAAACTTTGCAGAAATATTTTTTCTCATTTCGGCTGTAACTTGGGAGTTTATTTCATCTGTAAACAACAAAAAAAAAGACATAAAAAAATAGCAACATCATAAAGTTGCTGCAATCTGTCCTAGAAGCATCAAATGAGTTTTCATTATCAAATCTTTTCAATCAGAAAGTGATTTGTGTTTTTCACAAAGTATTTAACTGAATACAGTGAAACTGTGATGAATTTTCAAAGATAGGCAGTACTCATTTCATAGAAGTACACTTTAAGAGGTAATTTTGTGGAAACACATATTCATTCCATCTATGCTTCAGAAAAAGTGAAACTTTGTGAGGATTTTTTATCTCCTTTTTTCTTGCACTTGCTGGGTGTAGCAGACAAGCTTTTAGGGCATACAAGTCTTTGTTTAGACCTAAAATAAAAGCAATAAACTCAATGTTGAGAATTATTATGATAATTATTTAACCAATTCAAAAGAAAATGGTGGTTAGCACCAGCAGAGCAGAGGGAAACAGCAGCAAGCAAAGCAGCAATAAGCTCAGTAGCTCAGGTGGGATAGAGAGGTCAGGCAGAGGTGACACCTGGAGAGAAAGGCCAGATACCAGGGAGCCAGTATCTCGATGGTTTTAATGCCAAGCACAGCTGTGAATGTTAGCTATGAATGTACTTATTTTTGGTAGTTATTCCTTAAGAATCAGGGTTGAAAGATCAGAAATGCAGTCTTCCTTTTCTGAGATACTGTTCTTCATCTGGCAAGTGTACACATTTTACCTTCATAAATTAATTATAGAAGGTCATGCTAGTGGTTATCTGATTTTGTCGATGGAGTATCCGCAGGGCGCTTTTGGTGCAGTATAGGAAAATGCATTTCTATAGCTTTGCTCTGAGAGACACCTAATGCTGGGAAAATTATGCCAGAAGTTTTGTGTATTTTCAGCTTCATCAGGTAGGTATCACTTGGTGGACATTCATCTCTGCCACACCTCTCTACACAAGGTTCGTAAGCCACTTCAGTGCCCAAAGAAGGGCTTGGATCATGCCAAGGATTCCTGGTATGCTTCAAATAATTGCCAATTTTGTTAAGGTAAATATACTGGTCTTACTTAAAGTAGATGGTGGTCTTTCTGCTTTATGAGACTCATCAACAACACGAGCTTGAAAATTTTTTCCAGAGGCAGCTGAAGGTGGTACAGTCGCTAAGTTGATGTTCTTAAGATAATTGTTCTAGAATTAAAATCACAAATCTATTTTAGAATCTGATGAGTTCATGAATGATTTTAAAAGAAAAGAGATCAAAAGAGCCCACACCCCAATCTGCCTTACTCTGGATCACATATATTCAAAATGAAAAGCATTTTGAATAAGGAGACTGTCCCTTTGAAAATTGTTTTAAATATCCTATGTAGTTGGTGGTTTTCTTTTTTAATTGAGAAGATTCAAAACTTACATTTTTGCATCAGCATCCCCATCAAAAGCTTTATCAGAAACTCTCCTAAAAACTCCATTAGTAACACCCATGCAATCATCCTCACGCTGTATTTAATTGGGACAGATACAAGAGTCATAGCTGTTTCTGTGAGAGTTTCAAGCTAAATTACATTTTTGATTGAGTTACTTGAGTGGCAAATCTCCGTTAGTCAGTTATATACTACATGCTGTGCTATCTCAGTAAAGCAAAAACTTCATTCAGCATTACTACAGCTCTCTATCAAACAGGTTTTTTGTATGCATTCACTGCATAATTTTGATTTGAATATTCCCCTCATAAAAAATCCAAACCAACCAAACAAAAAACCCACCACAGCTCAATAGTCTTCACTATTTAAAGTATTATGGTAAACGTCACTCTTTTTAATAAATAGTTTGCTCAAGTATATTTCAAGTACTACACAAATAAATAGTGTTCTTTTAATACTTGCAACTAATCTATGTTAGTTTATAAGTAATAATTCTGCTAAAATGAGAAGAAAGAAGATTGGATTACAAGTCCCTTTCCAAAAGAGCCAAATGTGTATATATGGAAAAGCATTAAAAAGATGAACTTTATATTAAAGCAAGCAGTATCAGTGCATTTACCATATAAATACACTCCTAAGTCCATTCTTTGGTGAATGGTTACTGAAAAGACTGAAAAAGATCCATATCAAGTTAATGAATTCTACTCTGCTGACTTACAGAAAAGAATATAAAATAGAAAAATCTACATATATTATTTCAAACTGCTTATTAGATAGACTTATCTATAATATATATATTAGGCACAAATTACATTAAAATAACATTTACAGAATTGCAAAGGAAAAGTTTCACAAGTTAGAAAATGGGAGGGGGGAATGAAGAAAATCAAGGTTAGTTGAATAACCTCAGCTAACCCCTTCTGCTTAGGCGGTATTTTGTGATCTTTATTTAAAGCACATTATGACATAGCAAATGTTGGAATACAGTGCTGAAGAACGGTGGTGGGAAGCTGGGAAACATGGAGCAAGGATAGATCACTGACATTGACAGTCACTGTACCTTAAAGTGGTACAAGCATGGTGCCAAAATACAGTCCTGAAGCCAGCAGAAAATACTGCTGCTTCATTAAACCCCACACCTAGAAACACATCAGAGATGTACCGTCAGAATCTGTGGTTTGTAATTCCCCAAGTACAACATAATTAAGTTCAATCTAATCTGCTTAATTCCATATGTGATTCACTGCCACTGTCAAGGTTGAAAAAACCCCAAAACTCCCAGAATAGTAGTGGTAAATCAGTGCCTAAAGGTGGGGGGCTTAGAAACACAAAGCAGAGGTTTCAAAGCACTGATTAATTTTTTTGAAGACCATGGTCACCAATTTGCTGAGAGAGAAAACTAATGAGTCTGGTCAAAAAGACTTTAAATTGGCCAGAAAGAATAAAGTCCTCAGTAAGGGAACAGGAAGAAACAGAAATAAAAAAGCAGCCAGTACACAAGAAAATCAGTAAGAAAGATGCATCAATAGAAGGAAGAACACAGGGCGCCAAACTGGGATCCAGCAGGCAGGTAATTTAAGAGTGTTTCTAGAAAGTGGCAAGAAAGATAAAAACAAAACTCAGCAAAATGAAATAATGAGAAATAATGAGAATCGTATGAGGCCACATGATATTCCTGTTCCAGTGAATTAAAATGTTCTGTTTGGGACAATAACAGAAAAACTCAGAAAATCTCACTGTGGTTTAAAACTAAATAGTTGAAATGTTAGCAGAGGAAAGCACATGAGACAGAGGAGTGACAACTACATAAGTACACATGGGAGGCATCCCCTGCTCCAAGGCAACCATCGAAGTAGGAAGGAAAATTATGTCTTTAAATCTCTGGGTGAAAATAAAAGGAGAGAGAGAAAGAAAGCTTTCTCTAAAGATTATCAGCACAACATACATGAGATGAAGTCTGGAAGGTGACAACACATACTGAAATTAGTTGAAGAATCATTAAAAGCTATACCAATTGTAACACAGAAATTATCTTCAAAATAAGAATTTACAGAGTAGAAACAATTATTCTCACATTCATTCAGAAGGCATGGTTCCTATGCACAATGTAGGGAACATCAGGATCCTGGAAAAAGAAAAGTCAAGGAAAAATGCTTTTAAATGCTCTCCCTCTCTATTTACAGACACCTTTCATCACTAAGCAGGACAATGTCACAGTGGTCATGCTTCAGAGATAGAACCAAAAACTAATATGCTTGGGGGTTTTTTTTTCCTACTTAATTACTATTTTTAAGCACCAGAATTACATTAAAAGAAGAAGTCTCTTTCACCACAATCATCCTTACCTCATGTTTGCTGAGGAGGTAGGTGGTGCCAATCTTCATGGTTGCCCTGTAGAGAAGGGAGAAATTCATCAGAGAGACAACAGGAACGATAAATCACTTTCTTCTGAGGGTGTTTCCCCTCTGTCAGACAGGTGAAACAGTTTCTGACTAGTTTAATAATGAATATTAATCTGTAGAAAACAAAACTCTGTTAAAAGAAGCTTTCTGGCAATCCAACATAGTGGTTAAAAACTGAAAGTAAGGACTAAAGCACTGAGATGAGGAAATCTTTAGCTTTTGCTTGCCTTGGAAGTGTAAGGAATTCAAAAAAATTCCTTACACTTGGAGGCAGCATCTCCAATTAAATCCATCAGGTCCCTTTCTGGATTTTCAATTGCCACTCAGATTCAATTGTCTACATAATAAATGTAGACACACAGCTCTGAGGTTTGGATTCCTTTCTGGAAACAGATACCTGGAAATAATCCATTTCAGTACTTCTTAATTACCAAAATTCTACAGTTTGCTAGTTCTATCCCAGCTGTCTCTTCAGCTGCAGCAGACTTCAATGAGACAGGCATACATTCAGTGGAAATCTCAAAGTAATGGAGAAGCTTCAGAGGGCAAGAAAAAAAATCCTAAAAAATCTTTTTTAAAAGAAACAGAATATGTAAACCCCCAGAACTTTCACCAAAATTACTAGATTTGAGGCAGCATGAATAGCATAGCATAGAATAGCAAAGAATAGAATAGAATAGAGTAGAATAGAATAGAATAAAATAGATCAGACCAGAACTCCTTTCAGTTATGAAGAACCTATGGTGACCATCCAATCCAACTGCCTGGACAAAAGTTAAAGCACGTTGTTAAGGGCATTGTCCAAATGCCTCTTAAAAACCAACAGGCTTGGGGCATTGACCACCTCCCCAAGGCCCCTGTTCCTGTGTCTGACCACCCTCTTGGTAAGGAAATGCTGCCCAATGTCCAGTCTAAATCTCCTCTGGCATAGCTTGGAACTGTTCCCACGTGTCCTATCACTGGAGAGCAGGGAGACCAGCACCTCATAGTCCTATGCTCCAGTCTATCCAGATCCCTCTTCAAGGCCTCCTATGTCTCAAGAGAGTCAACAGTACCTCCTCCCAGCTTGGTATTGTCAGCAAACTTGCTAGTGGTGCGTTCAATTCCTTCATCCAGATCATTCTTAAATATATAAATATCTGGAAGAAATTGTTTACAATTTACGGAAGAAATTCTTCACTGTGAGAGTAGTGAAGCACTGGAACAGGTTTCCCAGAGAAGCTGTGGATGGTCCCTGGAAGTGTTCTACACCAGGTTTGATGGTGCATTGAGAAACCTGGTCTAGTGGGAGGTGCCCCTGCCCATGGCAGGAGGATTGGAACTAGGAGTTATTTAAGGTCCCCTCTGATCCAATCCATTCAATTATTTTATGATTCTATATTTAACAGGACCGGCCTTCAAACTGAACACTGAGGAGCTCAGCTGGTGACTGGTTGCCAGTCATTGTAGGCCATTCACTACATCCTTTGTGTTCTCTCCCTTAGCAACTTCCCCACACAGTACAGCATGAACGAGCTCATCCCACCATTTGACAACTTGTCCAGATGATGCTGTAAGGAACAAAAGTATGAAAAACCTTGCTAAAATCCCGAAAACATACACCCGCAACCTTCTCTTCATCAGCTGGGTGGGAACCATTACACAGCAGTATCAATACGGAATTGCTGAGGTAGTCAGGACAGAGGTACAATTACAACACACATTGCTGAGAAACAGAAAATAATTTGATTTTTTGAGGTTTTGGATGTATTTTAACATGCTCCTCAGACAAAAATATTATCATATATATAACTACAGAGATTTCATGAAGACCATCTTATAAAAAATATATTCTAGGAAAAAGAAGAATCTTCAAATAGAGAGGGGTCGCATCCAAAATACAGTATCATATATCATATCAAAACACTGCTGACACAGAGCAGCAGATCAAATAACATCTATTGGCATGGCAAACCAAACATCTGCTTGGAAACCAGAGAGGCGCTTTGACCGATGCCACACTGACTGGAAGTTTACTTTAAGTTTCCAGGAAGATTTTTATTTCAAGAGAAAGTATTGCAAGAAAAAGTGATAAGCATGTCAGAGGCTATTTTTGGAAGCACATGTTGTTTTAAAGGCTAAAGTTTTACATTGTTTCTATAAGGTATCAGAGTTAATCAGCTTAAAAAAAAAAACCGAAGTGTTTGGCACTTGAAAGTTCTAGCAAGTATCTGTGTCAATGCCACATTTTCAAGTTTGAATAAAGAGATATCCAGGAAGAAGGGTCTTTTTGTGGAAATAAGTTAATTTTGTTTTTATTTCTCTCTCTCTCATCTCAAATTTTTGAAGGTTTGCTTAGTTTAGAAGCTGAGGGCCACATACATTGAATCCACAACATATTTTTATTGATGCTTTGGTGTAGCGATAGACTTCACTTCTCCATGTCTGTAATTGACATAAGCAGATCCTTGCCACTGAAGTCATGGTTCAAGTGCATTTTGAAATAACAAGGAATTCTTCAAATTGATTTATACAGCCCTGCCACCTAGAATATCTGTAGGTGAAATTGTAGCTACAATGGCCCACAAATACCTCCTGATGTCATAAAATCTGCCCTTTCTAAAGGCAAGATTCTCTTGAAGGATCAAATTTTTATCTTATTTTTTTTCCCCAAATCTAAACAACTTCTTTATGCAGCGAGAATATGTTCTGTGTACAAGCATTTTCCACTAGAAATTCATCTTTATTCCTCTAAAGTTTATATGTGTTCTAGGCTATGAAGCTTTTCTAAAAACATCTAAGAATTCCTTGGCTGTGTTTGCATTGTGCTCACTTTTCTCTGCAATCAGACATATTCTTAATTTTCAAGTTAATAGCACCAATTAATAGTTTTGAATTAGATCTCATTTTTGTGACAGAATTCTACTTTAAAATGGCCCTGCACAGTGACCTGGTCACAGCCCTCTGTGAATTCAGCAAAGGTTATGACCTCTTGCAGTTGTCCCTTATTATGACCTCGTTAATTGCACATATTAGGAGACACCAGCAAGTCAATAGCCATCAATCTCTTTATTCTGTTCAGCTTTTAAGGTCTTATTTCAGATTGCACAAAACACCAGAGAGTTGATTTTTACTTCTAAATCAAAAGCACTTGAGCATATTAAACATTTTCATAAACACACAGCAGTCTGCTATCCCACCAAACTGACTGAAAAATATTATTTACAGGTGTGCTACCTCTTGTACGTAATTCTGTGTAGGACAGCTAAGGGACGATACATATTTTTGCTAGATGACCCTCAGCAAAGCCATTGCTTAGAGCAGATCAATAATGTTCTCCCTCTTTAGGAGTCACATTCTGATAACATTTCTGATAAAATAAAAAAAAATAGATGAGCTGCAGGTTGTTCCACGGGATGCGTGGCTCTATCTCTACTAGCGTTTTGTCCAAAATCCAAGCATTGGCAGACAGCATTTCATCTGTTACTACTCTATCAGATCTCCTTATTGCTGTCTATTTTCTTGCATATTTATTAGGCTAAGTTTTCTCAAGAACAGACTGTAGTAGAGCAGAATACTTAGTGTACTGGTTTTTTAAAATCCCTCCAATGGGGAGAGTCATACACCAGAAGATTTAAAATTGGTGAATATGACCTTGCACAAATCAGTCTAAGGTGTAGCTAGCTTTTCTGGAGCAATACTGTGTGAAGAAGTTGAGCAACTTACCTGGATAGCTCTAAATATTTTTATTTTTCTATTTTTTGAAGGAAGGAGCTGCTGCATCTATAGAGAGATTCAATTATTATTTCTCCTTATCAGGCCTGAAGTTCTGCTACCTAATACATCATGTCTTCCTGCATCTTATTCGTGGAACTGCAGATCTCATAATGTTTCTTGACTCATAGGATTTTTAATTTTGCTTTGGTGGCAGTTTTTTGCACAGAACTCGCCTATTTAAATTGTGATGCATTTTCTGGCTTGCAGAGCTCTGATGTCGTCATGTGGTTTTACAAAAATGGTAGTGTCTCAGTTCCTAGATACTCTTACGTAAGTGTTCTCATATATAT
>VZTE01002681.1:400973-482494 GCA_013397775.1 Eulacestoma nigropectus
TATATATATATATATATATTCTTAATGGTCTGTCACCATTTCTTATACGCATAAATACGCAGAGAGCATCTGTAAACATTGAATTCAATGATACTTTCTCGTAATGCTTTTTTTTCACCTTAAGATTTCTGCCTAATTTGTTGCATTTCTTTAATCTGGACTGAGGACATGACTAGCTTCAATGAAGAATATTTTGGTTTACACTGCCTTTTTTTACTAGTAAAATGTATAAGGAAGAAGCATTCTGACATTTTTAGTAACTTTCATTTAAAGTTGTTGTGTTTTTCTACTCTTGTTTGACCACAGCATTAATCCAAAGGCTAAGTATACTTGTTAGTGTAAAGCATTAAGTCCAAATCACAAATTTATGCTTGATATTTTAAAATGGGTAGCAACAAGAATTATTTGATGACTACCACAGACTTCAAGAGAAACCGAAGATTATAATAAGTGTTACCTTAAAGTTAATTTGATGCTTAATAGGAAAAAATTATGTTTGTAGTAGTAAGAAAAGGACTTCCTTTCTTCTGGTACATAACCCTTGTTCATCCTGCTCTTTCTACCTGTAGATTTTGTTTCAAGCTCTTCTCCTAGGCAACCAGAAAAAAAAAAGAAAATTAATCTCTGATTAACAGAATTTAGCTCAATATATACAAGATTTTGCATATATTTTCAATCTCTTAAGGAAAACCTTGAAACCAGCTAAGAGGTCGTTGAGTCCCATGTTTACATATGCCCTCTGTATACTTATGCATATAAGAAATGGTGATAGGTTATTGAGAAGAGCTGGTCTTAGAGGCAATTGTTAAACCAAACTGTCCTGCACTTCACTTTGCTTGGATACCATCAACCTTCACCTCTCTTCTCTCTTTCAAATATGTATTGGGAGTCGCATGGTATAGTACCCACTAAATTATTTCATGACACAATAACAACAATTTAAAGCTTTTAAAAAATAAATTGATAAAAATGTCTCTCTTTCTTAAGTTCTTACTTTTTTCACAATAGTTCTGAAAACCAAATATTTTATTTCAATTTCCTCTGCAGAGAAATTTCATAGGAATTGGGTTGATATTTTCGGCACTAAATTTTTTTTTTTTTTTTTGAGATACAATTCATATATGCATTCAATAGACCATAATTTAATTTTTCCTTAGAGAGTTTGAGGTCATAAATAGGAGATTGGGAGTCAAGTGTCTTGATGTAACAATTTAGAACAAGCTAAATCTTTATCCCAGAGAGGATAATATATACATGCACTCTCTGTGACAATAACAGAGCACAGAGGTCTCATGTCACCATTAAGAAAACATTATATTTTTGTCTAAAGGCAGATTTCACACATACTTTCTATCTATCAACCTGTAAAATTACTTCACAGACTCAAATTTTATTTTCAGATGGGCCAAGGGACTTGTGACCCTAAAATAGCAGCAAAGGTTAATTAGCAAGTGATTCACAATCTCAATTCATGGCAAATATCATTGCAAAAGTGGGAACAAGGAGGCCGCAGCAATTCAACTGTTCATCCATGCCCCTGGCCCTGCTTTTGGCTCTGAGATGAAACACCATGACTGACAGTCTGGGAAGTACTGGGAAGTTTCCATGAAAAACAAAAAGTTTCAGAAAAGGGATTGCCTTGCATCATCTGTCTACTATCTCATCATCCTGCTGCCCCAGACACTGCTTGGCTATACTGCAATCCCAAAGTAGAAGACTCATGGATCTGTAGTGGAGAAAGCTTTATTATAACTGTGTAATGGGTGGCAATGAGGGCCATGGGATAGATGACTCACTAATCTCTTAACAAAAGATTTACGTCTCAAACACAACCACAATCACAAGCAATATAGTTTGGGTGATTTATTAGCAGTGTGAAAAATGACAGCAACTGACTAATTAAAACGAGAAATACGATCATGAAAGTACTCCAGTAGTTGCCATTAACACATATCTGGCATACAATCACAGCCACAGGGAACACACAGAGCCAGCACACAAAGACACTGCCACGTGTGGAAAATGGAAAACATTCTCACCTCCACACAGGCGTTGGAGTGGAAGCAAGTTTTTAAGCTGGGCATGCAATATGCCTCTGATCAAGGAGTATAATACAGAAAACCTCCCCAGATAGCACTGTTAGTGTGTCTTTGCTCAGTTCTCCAAACACAGGACAAAGTAACATCGGGTGATGATAACTTGTTAAGTTTGGCTTCACTTCATAACAAAGCTGTTCATAATCTGCCTTATTACAGTGTGTTACAACCAAGGTATTATCTCAGTGATATGACTCAGAGCACTTAAATAGATAATAATTTCTTTGTGACAGAATCTCACCTACCCTAATGTAGAGGTTAACTCCACGAGCCATAGCATAAAGAATTCTGTCATTAACTGTAATAATTACAAGTGGCAGATTAAACCATACCCTGAAAGGAACTGCAAACACCTTTACAGTCAGTTCTGTTTCAGTCTAACGACAGAGAAACAGGAACCACCAGATGAAAACATGTGGAACGGTTATGTCAATCCATATGACACAAAGTTTTAATCACACAGAACAATTATTGTGTTACCAAAGTTATCAAAATGCTTTAAATTCTGTCACCAAAAATTTGTTTCATCACAGGTTTACCTGTATACGGAATGGCTGGGTTTAGGATGTTCCTTGAGTTGCACAAATCTGCAACCTACCTTTAAGTATTCAGCATAGCTATGTCAATAGGGGTCCATAAAACTCAGGCAATAAATAAAAAAAAATACGAGGGTTTTTTAATTACGTTTCCCTTTACAAACAGAGTCTGTAAAGGCATATATTTGTCCTTCATAAATAATTTGGGAGATTGAAACATGAGGAGGAAGAAATACTTCTGAAACCAGAAAAAATCACTCTAGGGGAAAAAAAAATAAATACGAAGGTAACGGCCTATAAGAGAAACATCTTTAACTTCTGCAGCAGTGAAGTTCCACAACAGGATGGAATAATATTTAGGGGATCTTTGATCTGTTTATGAAAAGGATGAGGTGATATTGCTGAGAGGAGAACAGAGAGATTGATGACACCTAGCAGGTCTGTTTAGCTGATGTTAAAATAAACCAACTTAAAAAAAATTATACAGACTACTCTTTTAAAAGGACCATAAGGACAAATTGTTCATGAGTTTGCACAATAAAATATAGTGCAGAGATGTATTTTAAGTACTGTATAATCTCGGCTCAGCTACCACTTTCATTATGAAATGTCTGTGCTTAGAAGGAAAACCTTCAGAACATTTTGAGTCAGACACAAAACTCTTGGGCTTTTCCACTTCTTGAAACACTGACCCTTGGTTCTTCAGGATATGCAGGTACCATATTTTCCACAGTTCATTTTGGTTTATGTTCTCATTATCAAATACTTGTCCTTCAGATAAAATTTTGTCACTTGTTATGTTATGCACAATGAAGTCTCTTTATCTGCCAGGAAACACTGAAGTCATACTGATGTCCAGTAAAATTGCTGGATGTGGCTGCCATGTTGCTACATCTCCACACTGACTAAATTATTTCAGTACTCTACATAATAGCTGCAAAGAGCAGGTCCCTTGAAAACTATCTGAAAAAATGTTCATTAATTTAGTTGGTTCTTTTCACAGTGCACTAGGTTGCAGGGGTTGTTGAGGGTGTGATGCTTAAAAATAAAAGCAACTGTATGTATGTATCAACTGTTGAGTTATCATTAACACCTTTTCAGCCCAAAGTTTATGCCAACAGTAAACAGGGATAATAATCATGCTCAAACACATCTTCATAGTATATTACATGTGTCAGCAGAACCTAAGGAAGCAAAAAAGTACCTAAAAGTGGTTATGATCTCTTTCATTGGCTCAAAAACATTGCCTACTATTGAATTTTCTGCTCTGTATTTTCTTCTATTCTCCTCCTTCCCAGTCTCAGAAAAAAAAAAAAAAAAAAATCATAAAAACCTCATTTCTGAACTGAAAATCCCTTTTCAAACCTCAAACTTCTCAAATTTGTCCATGAGCCACAAGTTCTCAATTGTATATTAAATACCAGCCCATATGCTTTAAATAAAATATTAGTTAAAGTCAACTAGGTGTCATTCAGATATATTCCAGTACCTTTCTGTATAGCAGAGGTTCAACCTATTTGAGCTAAAAGTGGATCTTTTTGAATGGCTAAAAGTGATGATCAGCATCACAGCATTACTCACCAATGCCTGAAAAGTGCAATTCTCGTTCCTTCAGAGACTTCACAGCTTGTTGTTGTCATTGAAGCCTAACTTTCATTAAAGCCTAAGTTTCATTAAAGAGTGGTCTTAGTTTTCAGGTATTTTTAAAAATAGCGCTCACAATATTTGCAGTATTCTTCAGAAGAATTCCTACTTAATTGAGTCATCTCATATTTGGGCCCTCTGGCCCCCGTTTGGTAATATTTCAAAGCAAATATGTATTGAAGAGAAGGTTCACCAAGTAATTTCCTTGGTAACATAATTTCTAATGATTCATATAATCATACATATTTTTCTAAATCTATTCTGAGCTGTAAACCATGATTGAAATTAAGTAAAATACACTCTTAAGGTTGACTTAATCTCTTTTACTGAATAACCATTAAAAATAAAATTCTCTCCTAAGATGCTCGAGTCAAAATGACAAGCATGATAATAAACATTTGGTAATAAAAATAAATTAAAAATCAAAGCTTTATGATATATTTTCCTATCAAAATGAAAGTGGCAAATTGAAAACAATAATGATGCTCATCCACATTTACAGTTCCAACAGAACATTTCAGAGCTTGATTTACAATTAGTAGCAGCTTGAAAATGAGCCGTAATTTTACATTTTAAACTGCTACTGCTCAATCCATCAAGTATTAAATTCTTGATGTTGATTGATGGCATTCTCTCACGCTGTTTCTCTTGATGAGGTTTCACAGAAACTGAAGCAACAATATTCACCATGTTATGAGGTTGCACACCTCCTCCACGCCCAGTTCAGTTGCTACCACTGTGTTCATACGCAGCAGGTATTTATTCGGTGGTTTGAGAAATTTTTGTATCCTCACCAGGGTACGAGTGTAGGACACACACTTTGGTGGCTTTCAAACGGATATTGGTACAGGTTTCAAGCACCTGGAACAAGTGGCCTGAATACAATCACTGCAATAATCAGTTTTCCAGCTGCCATGTTATTTCCTAAGGAATTGCAGTGACTGGGGGATTCCATTTGGTTTTCTTATGGAACTTTCACTATCAGAAAAGGGCTCAGGGACTAAGATCCATTGAGTTTTTATCCTTTGTGCAAGGTGAAGGGATAAGAACCTGCAGTATACTGGCTGGTCTAAGCAATTTCCCTGCTGGCATTTCAGCTTTGCTTCTACTGCTCAGTTTGTCTCAGGTTTTGAGGTTTCACATCCCATCCAAACAGCTATTGCAGTGGCTTATACAAACTCTGCATGTTTTATTCACACTGACCCACTTGCTCTTAGTATCATACCTTTTAATGGACACAGGACTGGAAGAGCCTAAATTGCCTTTTCTTCCTTTTTCACTGATTCTACTGAGTAGCTTCCATCTGGATTTGTAGAGCTGCAACAAGAAACTAGAAATTAGAAAATATGCATATCCTGAAAATAGTACCTGTTACATCAGTTCAGACTACAAGCACTGCAGTTTCCTTTAATTTGCAAAAAAACAGTGAACCATAAACACCCCTTTTTACTGATATTTCTTTTAAATGTGGATATCACTGAGAACATTCGCAGCTTGGCCATTTCAAAAAACACCCAGGCCAGTTCATAAACTTTTGACCTGTGGGATGACTGAGAATAAAAACTTTCTTCCTCTAACATTTTCAGGAATCTTTAATGCATAAGAAAAACAGGCATAGACACTTCAAGTTAAATAGCAAGAAAAAAATTTTTAAGAAAGAAAAAAAGCACTTATAAATATCACTGTAGTTGCAGACTATTTCATACTTTTATTATTTAATACCAAACAATATCTAGGTGCAAATGTCTCCTAAAAAAAGACAGTTATTTAAATCGGAAGAGATGTACTATTTTTGCCATGTATATTATTATGTAAAACTAAACTTCATGTGGAATATTTAGCTATAAGATTTTATATTTTAATAAAATTTTAAATGCATTTAATGATAGGCAAAAATACCATTCCATCTTAAATGTTATTTACTCATTTGAAGTGGCATTCCTATGCTATAAAAAAATGATTAAAGTATAAAACAAAATTAGTAAATATTACACAGGCTTTTACACAATCTGACAAATTGATTTTGTGCATTATGTTGTGACTGGATTAATTAGTATAAAATAAACAATGAAACTATCTATTAATGGGTCTGGAAAGAAACTCTGATTTTATTTTATTTTGAGTCTGTTCCAAATCCTCAAGAAAATTGGTCACCACCTTCAGTGGTGAGGTCCTTAGTGCTTTGAAAATGGCTCTTGCAAAAACTTTCAAAGGAATGATCCAGGTCTTAAAACGGTAATATGGAATGGCTGTGACTAAACAAGAAAGAAAACACCTTCAGGGCTTAAATCAGTTACACCCTTTTGTTTGAAGTGACAAGGCCTATCATTAAGCAGAAAAATTTTTCTTCCCCACCACAACAGAGACACCAACAATGCATTCTCACATTTTCTTTCCTCCTGTTATTACCTTTTCAAGTATAATTATTTTACACATTTCTGAGGAGTCTAAGTCGAAAGCCATCTGTTTCCCCAATAATACGCCCAGCCCCACACACATCTGATGAATGCATTCCACATCTCCAACTACTGCCATGCTGCTTTATGTCTCTAGCAAGTTTTTCCTTCAATATCATGCTTTCTAATATAAATATTTATTTATGCTGTTTCAGGGTAGATATATATCTATACACGCATATTGTTTTCCTCCTTTAATTTATCACCATTTCTTAATCTTTTTGAAAGGATCAAAAATGAAAATGTCTCTTAATTTTTGGGAGAAAATCTGATTTGCAGTATGCACACAGAAGTTACATGGAGGACTGTAAGGCACCGTAACTCACGCTATGACAATTTTAAAATGGCTTTACAGTTTTTCGTGTACTCTTGAGTTAGAGGCATGGGAGAAATACTGACAAGATATTTTCAAGAGGTCAAAACAACAAAAAAAACTTTATTGGCAACTTTAGAAAAGCAGAAAACTGGCAAAAAGTTTAGAGCAGCATTCAATCAACATAAAACATTTCTCAAAACATTTCCTTCGCCCATTCCACTTTGCAAACTCTAAGCCCATTTGATTTGAAGTAACTTAAAAATTCTGAGGAGAGACAATAAGAAGAAGAAGAAAGAGAAAGAGAGAAAGACAGAAAAGGTATAGAAAAGAACAAATATAGCTACAGCTCCTGGTTCCAGCGATGTTCAGCTGATAGAAGTTCCAAGAGGAGGCAGGGTCAAGAGATATGGTCTTTACTTTCTATTTCTAATATTCCATAAGTGTACTATGAGAATTCAGTTAAAAAAATAAAAGGGAGGGGGGAGAGAAATTAGAAAGTAGTTTCAAAAATTAGACAAAAATGGAAAGAAAACATAACAAAACTAAAAATCCTCCAAAGAATACAAATATGCAATCAGAGCTGCACATGGGTACAGATGATTGCCTGGAAGACTGGTGGCAGTAGGGAGGACACTATAGCATGAGTCACCCAAGTAAGGAATCAAAATGCTCTTATGAAGTGTTGGACATGGCCTGAAATCCACATGTGAACAGCCTGACAGGATCTAATACTAAACTTCCCTTTATTTATAGCATACCTGGATGTACAATTAGGGTTAAACCCATAAATATGTCAATAACTGATATAAGCAGTAACACACTCATGCAGTGTCATGCTAAAAATGTGTGCGGTGTCAAAACACAATAACAAAATGGATTTTGGCACTCTATAAATGCCTAAATTTGTGTTTCCACTTGCATACAGAAACTCAGTACTCTGGGCTGTGTGTGCAAGATGATGTTGCTGCACTGTGAGTCCCGGACTAAGACAGCCAGACATCTGCCAGCCACGGAACAAGGGAGAAAAGGTGACTCTGACAGGGAGAACGAGGGACCCACATTCATTCCCACTCACTATCCATAGAAACAAGAGTGAAACAGCTGGATAGACCCCAGGGGAGCAAAATGAAGCAAGAAATGTGACAAAACCACAAGACAAGAAAAAGAAAAGCCAAGGCTGTCAAGGATATGGCAGAGTCTGCAACTGGACTGAAAAAGCTCCAGAGCAATTACAAACCTAAACACTACATGGCGAACAAAGCAAAGAAGGGGTTGTTAAATACTTCCAAAATGCAGATGAGACCAAGAAATCCCCAAGGAGCAGCAGGTGCTTTTACAAAAGCAGAAGATTTTTCTAATAAAAAAATCCAAGCATTTTTTTCTGGATTAATACTGTCCATATAACTAATGAGAAAAAAATATAGGATTTATATGAAGCATTATGACTTTAAATTTGTGAAAAAAGCACTCTATCCCTACCCACACATCCCTCTGAGTCAAAAAAAATATTCTTTAAATTATATACTGATGACACTGGGACAAAAAGCCACCTAAACATCCTTGCTCCCCTATCACGAGAGGAAAGAGTTCCTGTATGATATATAAAGGCATATAATCAAGACATCTACCAGGAACTCTAATAAAGTAAAAAATTAAATGCCATTTTGTAATCAAGAAAGTAGTGTTTCTGCTTATCTACCCATTTCTCAATGAGCAGTTTCATTTACTCGTTTTTCCTCTCTGGCATCTGTTTCCTTTCATTCCCCTTCTTAGCTGCTTAGTTTCACTGAAGATAAGGATTTTTCCCTTAAAAAAAGAAAAGGCAAGCAACCATTTTCTACTCATTGCCTTTTGTTAAACCTTTTAATTCTTTTCCATGTGTCAACCACTTTGTCACCAAAATGACTTTGTCTGATATTCTTTCTTTACAAGTTATAGTTCAAATCTGATGATCTTTTGGAAAACATTACCTCTCATAACGGTATGTATGAGTTCATTACTTCATCTCTCTCAGTTATATTATCCTGTCACAAGAAACACAGTGACTTTTAAACTTTGAGACTTTTCCAGCCCTACAGGATGTGATGATCAGGGGATTTTTGCTTTGTCTTTCTTTGCATTGAATCAGAATAGATTTAGCATCATCTTGACCTGGAGATTGAATTGAAACATTAGGTAAAATTGAATGCTTCTAGAAAATATGTAAAATTGTGTAGTGATATATAATGTAATGGACTCTTTCAAAAGCTCTTCCATATAATTCTGCAGATGTTAAGGAGGTTATTTACTGTGCCTCAGATTTTCATTCTATTTGTTCTTTATGAAAGCTTCCATATAATTTCATACAAATTGTAGAGAAACTTTTTTTAAACAAAATTTGCAATCAGCATTGCCGATGACAGTTCAGCATACTTAAGAAAATTAAACAGCTCATTTTCTTTTTAAAATCCATTGATTTCCAAGAATTATTTTTTACCTTAATTAATATCAATAAAAGTATACCGTCTCCATACATATATTTGTAGTTTCATAGACTTCTTAAGCAGCACTTTAAAATATTACTAAGAGAAAGCATAAAGTATGTTGCATTCTGTATAAGATACCAATTTACATTCCTGACCTATGATTAAGTATTTCATTAGTGCCTCACTCATAGCAGGAAGTATTTTTTGGATACAGCATGCATGATTTATTTCAGGACAAGGAATCCAAGTTAAAACACTTTTCACATCTCCTAGCGACTTAGCATAGTAGAGAATGTTCCATAGATCACCCAGTCTTAGTTCTCTGATTATTCAATGCTGGGATTTTAGTTGTTTTTCAGTGGAGGTTTTTTACTGCTTGGTTTTTTGGGTTTTTTTGGTTTTTTTGTGTTTTGGTTTTTTTTTTTTTTTTGGGTGGTTGGTTGATTGGTTTTCTTTCTGCTGGCAGTTGTGATCAGGTGAAAATCCTTCTTGTACAAATCACAAGCACCATTAACCTACACTGCCAGTTCTTGGGAAAGCTTACACAAAGAAGGTTTCTGTTCAAATTTTATCAATAAAATTGAAACACAACTGTAAGAAACTGGACTACGTGTTCCTCGTCATAAAGATATATCATTTAAATTAAAGTCTCTTACTTTTAGTTACATTATTTTCAACTCTGATTGTTTTCTCTAATTGTCATTTCTGGCAGGCATAAGGAGTTTTTTCCCTCTGAAGTAGCTTTTACTTAAGTATAAAAAGAGATAGCTCATTTGGTTTGAAAATTAGATCCTTGAGTCTCCATGTCCTGATAATAGTCAGAATAAACTGTGCAAATAAGGCATTTTTTTGAGCTAAAGAAGTTAATCAGATGGACTTTTGAAGTCCTTCTGGACCATTACAGTTTTAGTCTTGTGTCCTGTTTCCCACCTCCTCCTCTCAGTGAGGAAGAATTTGTTTGTCATAACCAAGATTCCTCCTTCCACCAGGATCTTTTTTTTCCCCCTACATCTCCTGATATGAAAATGCTGCAAGTACACCAATAGAAACAAAAACAGCTGAAAAAAAACCCCGCTAAAGTAATGTTTGTAACAAAGACAAGTATATTTGGTATTACAAAACGAGCCTATTGTACTTAACAGGTGCTAAATAACTGGAGATACATACAAAGCCACCTTACAACTTATATTTTTATGTGTCCTGTTGGAAGTTGCTGGCATTTTTCCAAAGCTTTCTGACATTTTTAACAGCAGACACTTTTTTGTATCCATTTGCATGTTCTAAATCAAATCAAAGGCTGAAGGTGTATTCAAAAGATCTTTTTTCAGCTATCTGAAATTACTACTCTGAGCTAAAATCAATGTTCTACCAACAACCTGTTTTTAAAAGTCATTTTAAAACATAATTTCAGCTACTAGCTTCATCCTGTCCTTTATTCTTTCTCTGTGCCCTCTTCTGTCCTTAAAGCTGACACCCATCCTATCTCAAAAGCTGAAAATTAACTGAGACACTATTGGTTTAAAACACTAAAAATTGTAAAAAACACTAATAATCGTAATGTTTACATTTCTCAGTGGTTACCTACTGCCTCCTCACAGTCAAATCAGACTGGAGTTTGTTTCTTGTCAGTGCTTGCTCCTTCTGAAAACCTGCATTTCCAGCTGTGAAATAACAAATAACCAATCTTCACCCCTTCGCTACCCCCTGAATTTTCCAGGACTTTCAGATGTGAAAATTAAGTATCTTGTATCTGCAGAATCTCATTAAGGCTTTTTTCTTTTTAGTAACTAGTGGAGAGCTTATTGTCAACATAAGTATGGAAGGGAGAGGAAGGGAGCAGATAAAGTGTGGAAAGAGGTCAGCTCAGAACATTAATATTCCATAATCTTCTACCTTGGCAGGTAATATTGAAATCTTCAACACCTAGATTAACATAAAATACCTCTGACTAGCTCAAAAAATACATTGATCTCATTTTTAACACAACCTTACTTTCCATTATGTATTACTCAGAGTTGATGCTCAAAGATATCTGCTGCAATCACCTGTAAGCATGTTCTCCCGTGTACTGTCCTCATCTCCATCTCTCCCAAAAAACACACATCCTCTTACTTTTCATCCCTTTTAAGTTTCTACATAATTTTTTTTAAGAATGTCCATGTGAGAGTATTTAGCTGTGAAAGCTGCTGAATTTTAACACACAAAAATCAGTCTCTAAGACCAGGCAACTATGTATCTGCAACTATCTTTATAAAAAGAAGTCTTTTAGTACCGAGCTTAGAAATGTCAAGATTTCTGATACTTTAGTTTTAAAATTGTACTTTTTTGTTTTTCCCAGTACTTCCTAGGTGTACATATCGTAATAGTGTACAGTGTTTCCTAACTGGCAAAATTATGTTTGATTTAGGAAAGTGCTTTCAGGAGATGATCCTCAAATAACTAAAATCCTTAGCTAAGGACCTTATCCTGTCCCTGCTTTTATAAAATAAAGGTGCCCACATATTTTTTACCCGCTTTTTAGGTACTTTTTTAGCAAGTAAAATTGCCTACAAAGTAAGCAAACTCCCTGCAAATTTTCATCATCCCTCATTTTAGCTGTTGCTTAAGGTATCTTTGAAGAATTAATAGGAACTGCTGTTGGTAACAGAAGCCAGTTAGTTGTATAAATAAAATTCAATTTTTCTTTAAGGAGTTGAAAATGAAAATAGAACCTGTTTCTTTCAAAGAAATTATCTTTTTACTGTGCTACGATGCAACCTCCAGAACCACTGCTGTGAATACTGTGTTATCCAAAAAGGAGTTAATCAGCTTTCTGTAGTGCTAGAAAGATCCTGACAGCGAGTGACAGTGTGGTGGGATGATGAAATACTAACTTTGTCTTACCCTGTTCCATCAGAGCACCTGCCTATACAGGTACAGGGGAAGACCAACTGCATTTCCAACTCCGTCACCACATGTTGGTACATAATCCCCATCTAGCCCCTGTAGCTCCAACGCAACATTAATATTGCAACATTAATTATGGCTGATAAACATACTGTGAGAAAAATTTTTGAATGCCATAGTTATTAGCACATTAACTCCTATCTGAAAGCAGTACATATTTTCATATTTATAAAAACCAAGATGCAATAATTGAATGTATTTTTAATGGTGCTTGGAAGAAAAACGTGATTTTTTTCTTTACTATTTTACTTATTTCACACATAAAATTAAATTTAAAATGAAGTCTCAAGAAAAATTGACTTAAAAATACCAAGCACCCCAAAAGAATCTTTTATTGAGAAGAAATTTTGAATTGTGACTTGAGTAGGACTTAAGTGGGAAGGGGTTATTATTTCAATAGCTACAGAATATCCATAAAGTGTTAAGGAAGATCATAAGGATTATAACAGTTCTCACTCTTTCTTCACACCACTTCAAAAATCTGCAAATAAAAATGAGCATAAGGTATTTTTTGTTAGGAATCTGGAATTCAAATAGACCAGAAGAGTAATCAGTACTATGACATTAACATTAATACTCGTACAGCAGCTATGATCTTGTTTTTTTAAATAGGAGACACCTCCAGGCAGATTTTACAAAGAATTCTGAAACCAGAAGCACAATTAGCCCAAGGTCAACAGCCTGAACCATGACTCAGTCCAGGGACATCAGATCATAGATCAATATCTCTGATAAAAAGAACAAAAGCAGAATTAAGCAGGTTGCATACAGGCAAAGACATAATGAGCAGCAATACATTCTTAGCCTGAGTTTGAAGAGGAAAATAAATTAAGAACTATGATACAACAGCCCTGTGTTGATACAATTGCTATAATCTTCTGGGGAAAAAACCATTTTAAAAATCAAGCTGGGACTGTGGTGTTAAATGACAAGTAACTGTGAACCTTAGTGATTTAACTCCTCAGACTCTATAGCTACAGACCCACACAGGTAACTTTACCCATATGAATAGCCTCTAAAATTTCAACAGCATAAAACATATACCAAACACACAGTATTCATCTGAAAGGAGTAAGTGCACTGTAGCATGAATAAATGATGCTTAGTGAAAGGCTGGGTTTGAGACAACCTTAACTGAAGAATCATAGAAAGGCTTGGATTGGAAGGGACCTCAAAGATCTTCCAGATTCAATCTCCCCTTCATGGGCAGGGTTGTCACCCAGTAGATCAGGGTGCTTGGGGCCTCGTCCAGCCTGGCTTTGAACACTTCCAGGGATGACGAAAATTTATTTAAAAAAAAAGAACTATTGGGTCATTTTGAAGCAACCACGTCCAAATGTGAACACGCACAATCTGATGCAGTGACTTCTTTCTGCATCCATCACCCCAGCTGCCACCTCTGAGGGAAGGGAAACTGTAGAACCCTGTCTCCCTGGGACACAGCTCTTGAGTATGAGGGATCATCTGCCAGCCAGACACCACGCTCTTCCCCCTTCAAGTCCTCTCCTAGGCTAAGACACCATGGGAACAGTAAATGCCTCTCCTAGGCATTGCAAAGCCAAGAGAAGTTTCTTTTCCTCTCCGTAGAAATATGACAGCATTCCACATTAAGTAAGTGTTGTGGTTACCAATCTCCTTTGGTTTTGAACTTGCCTTAAGCTGCTATTAGAGAATTATTTCCTTCTTTGACAATTTGCTGACATCTTGCTAGCATGGGTGAAGTCATCACTAAATTCCTTTCTCAAGACTCCCTGCAAACCTGATGGGAAAGTAAACACTTTGCACAATGGGTTTTTTTGCTTGTGTGTTCCTCTAGTTGCTTTTGCAACACAAGCAGCTTTGCTCAGCAGCAAATCCTATTCAAGTAGTTATTGTGATTGCCTGCATTAACATGAGACACTCATTTAAGAAGATTACAAAATAATGATGAAATTGCAGCATTACTACATTATAAATCTCATCAGTAAGGATAGAGAGAAGCTCTCAGAAAGTAAGAGATTGTTATTTCAAGTTTCTCCATTTCCATTATCTGACTACTCTGAACATAAGGAAACCAGACATTGATATCTTAAACTTAATTAAATATTTCAGAGGTAGTTATATGTAGTGCCTATATTGTAGTTTAGGAGTTTAGCTTCACCCTAGAGTTAACAAATGAATAGCAGGCGATTAAAATGCTGTTTATTGTACCAGTAACTTGTTTCATAAGCTTCTGTATTGGCACTAAATCACCTTGTGAAAGCAGGGCAGCATCAGCTTGTGCACTGGGCATTTTTGTACCATGTCAAGTATTTGAAGTGCTTAAAGCTCTGAAGAGTCTATCTGCTGAAAGACTCAGTAAGATATCCACTACTTTAAAATCATATATTGCTGACAAGTATTCAGCTAAACAAAGTCATGAGTTCAGACTGATTACTACAACCAGGCTGAGGGGACACCAAATTATAAAATTTAAATGTTGGATTGCTTTTACTGCTCATCTGAGAGGCTCAGGTTCAGGCAAAATTGAAGACTACTCAAATTATCTAAGACTTCAGTCTCATCATAAAAACAAACTGGCTGATCTTGTTGCAGGACACCTCCCTCCCTGCAGATAATCTCAGAAAAATATTTCCCTTTTCTTCCCCCTAAATCCACACCTTGAAGAGTTTGTACCCTTCTGTGCTGTACTGTGGTCACGTGCTCTGCTATGAAAGTGGGAATGCTGGCTGCCTCCAGGACAGCGTAGTGAACCATTAAAAAATGAGTAGCTTCTCTTCTCAGCTTGGATGTATCGGCACTTCTAACATCTCTGGCATCCTAACGGTGTTGTGAGTTACTGAGAGTAGTCAGTGCTCTCACTTGGCCCGAACACCTTTTTTGAAGCAGTTTGTATAATCAGTTGAGCAATTTATGCCCATATTCACAAGTGGTTCACACAACTAGGCTCTCACTCACAGTATCATAAAGCACATTACCATATGCATAAGGCTTTTATGTGCAGATATTCTATATACATTCGTACCTAGATATGTCTTAATTTAACGTGCTTTCTGAAAAGGACAAATACATATCTTAGAGAGACAGTCAAACATAGATACATTTTAATATCACATACTTTCTGAAAAGGACAAACCTGAGCAAGTGAAGTCTTTCTCCTATTGAAGTTAATAGTAAATAACCTCAAAAGTACATCAAGCTTGGGACAAAACAAGAAAGATTGTTTTCACAATTAAATTTAGGTAAGGAGCTTTTGGGGGTGACATTTCTGCTGAAGCTAGTGGATAACGAATGGTAGTTGACAATGAATAGCTATAATCCAGTATCTTTGCATCTGCTTTTGCCCTTAAAGCAAAGTAGGTACTCCAAGGATAGGAGTCTTCCAGAAAAACTGCATGTCTTACATGCAGATAGAAGAATAGAACGTTTAAAAAAAAATCTAGTTCTCATTTATCAGGAATACTCTAGTCACAAATAGAGCTCCGTTTGAGCTACCTGTTTAGGTGAATTATCTTGAAAGGATTTTTATATTATACAATTAGCTGAGAGCTGGGTTGCATCTCTCTTGTGGGTAAGGCAGCTGGCAGAAGCATATCTCCTTTGTACTCCTGGTGCACTGCAGGTGTCTCTGTCCCAAGACATTCCGGGCTTGCAAAACATGCAATTGTTATTAGGAACTATTCACTCAATTTTTTAAACATTTTAGGAATTATTCTGTCATCACTGCAGCTTGCCCGCACAGAATTTCATCTTATTTCCAGCCAGAAAGGAAAGAGTGACTTTGATGTGATCATCAGAGTTAGAAGAGACCTTAAAGATCACCTTGTTCCAACCCCTCCTTGCCATGGGCAGGGACACCTTCCACCAGACCAGGCTGCTCACAGCCCCATCCAACCCAGCCTGGAACACTTCCAGGGATAGGGCATCCACAGCATCTCTGGGCAACCTGTACCAGGGCCTCTCTATCCTTCCAGCAAAAAATTTCTTCCCAATACCTAATCTAAACATACCATCTTCCATCTTAAAGCCATTCCCCCTTGTTCTATTCCACTCCCCCTTGTCCTATCATGGACATGAGATACTTGCAGGGATTAGCAGGAAACCCTGCTAAGAATTTTGTTTTATTGTAAGGCACAAATACTTTTCAAATTCTTGGTCTGGTGATCCTGTTCTAGTCATTTTAGTTTTCAAGTAATTTGAAAAATCTCTGTTGCTTAAAAATATGCCTTTATTATAGCTTTTATAGCCAAATTTTAAAACATAGGTACTTCTTTGGAAAAAAAACAAACCACTTAATGTCACAGTTAAGAGTATACTGTATTTTAAAGGAGCATTTCACCCTAAATGTAAATGTTTTACTTTTGGAAACCAAAGTAAAGGAAAACATTATTGTGCTGTCAGATTTCAAATTGGTTTTGGCAGATGGCATATGTTCCCCAAAAGCATACTTTGGGGACTTGGGCCTTGACAGAATAAAAGTACTAAAAGGATGAGCAACCAAGTGGCATATTCCATCTCTGTTTTCAGTGATGCTATCATTTGTAGCATTTACAACAACAACAACAACAACAACAACAACAGAGTATTCACAAAGCAACAGCTGTCCTTCTCTTCAAACTTCTCTTACAGATTATCTCTGTCATGATGTCTACAAAATCTTGACAATGGTTAGGCAGATGATATTCTGCACTTGCTTATTACTTATTCCAAAGATGAGAATAATTTCATCCCTAACTAGAGTTTCTTCTATCCCCTTTTTGTATTTGTCTTGGTGAATAGGGACTATATTTTCGTCTATGTTCCAAACTTAGGTAATAATGATAGAGACCCTAGATATCATCAATATTAAAGAAAAAGGAAAGAAAATCATGTTTATTTTTCCACTAAAGCACAAGTTCTCAGTTACAGACTATTACAGACAGCAAATTAATCCCATATTTACATTAGGTAACAATTTACTCCATAAGTTATGAAATTACATCTAATAATTTCTCTTAGGTAACTATATAATATTAAACTATCTGATGTGTGAAATCAGATTTAAATGTCAAGTTGAAAAAAATCCGCCGAACATGTCTCTCCAGGTATCACAGGAACGTTAACATTAAACTGCAGACAGGAACACAATTAATAGAAAGAACAAAAAAAAAATCCAAGCCAAAAAAGTATTTCCAGCATAACCCCAGAGGTAATTTTTGGGATACATCACAAGAGAATTTCAGGCAAATAAAGAACTCTTTAAGTGTATTGCTGATATTCAACAATATCAAAACAGGTAGTTTTCGTGAGCTGCCTTAAAATTCCTTAGCTATTGCCGTTTCTGGCACAAGCGATATAAAAACACACTTCATATCAAGACTAGTATGATTGCAGCTCCAGGGGTACAGGCAGCAAGATTTATCTGTCATCTTGTCTCCACCTAGTACAGATCTATGTGATAGGTGATCTCAAAATATCTTATCGCACTGGATTTCTTAACACACTGGGAAGAAATGTGGAGGTGAAAAAAGCTGTCTTAAAATTCCAGTGCTTCAAAAACCCCTTTGAATACTGGAGAATCAGCTTCTAATTTTGCTGAAATTTTAAATTCTTCTCTCTGGGACAGTGATTTCTAACTCTCGAGAAAACAGTCCAATCCTCAGGCCATGGGCATGCTCTGAGAAAACTGGGTTTCTCCAATTCTGAAGGTTTAGCGACAAAGAAGGAGGGAAAAGAAATTGAAATACATTCTCCATTCAGCTAAAAACAATCCAATGATCAGATGATTCATATCAGTGAAGTGTTAGAGAGCTATATAGAATATTCTAAAGATAAAAATCTCCTCTGAATATGTATATAAAAGCTTGAATGATTTTTTGAGTACTTCAACAACTTCAGCAGTAACCCAAGAAGCACAGGGCTGGAATTGTTCAAATAGTAGCTAATATTCAAATAACCCATCAAAACTGTATTTCCAACAGACTGACATCATGAAAAGAATTTTGGATAAAGGGGAACAGATGAAGAGAAACAGCAAAAAGAACTCAGAGGAGCTGTCAAAGTCCCCCAGGACACTTTTAGACAGAATTAGGACACCATTTGCAAGGAAAGTTGTTGTTATGGACACTGAAGGCTCAGCCCCAGCTCTGCGTGAAGAAAGCAGTCAGAGAGGAACCTGACTGTTCAGCTCCAATCAGAATTAAATTTACATTTATTTATTCCCATAACCTGTGGATTCCAAATTTTAAAGTAGAAGTTCCGCCTCAGACTGGACTTTAATATTGGATACACGTCCAGGTGAAAGAGAAAAACCCTGGGGAACTCTCTCCCTGGGAAATCTGAACAAAATTGGGATATGGAGGCACATACAGGACATTGATATATCCTTCAGAGACAAGAGTTAAAGAACAGCACTCTAAGTTAAATACGGGCAGGTAGCATTGGGTAGCAAGTACAGGTAGAGAGATACCATCTGGGAGGTGTTAAGTGATACTTTGGAAAAGTACCTCCCCTCTACAAAGAGGTGGTGGCACACAGCAGGTTCACTGCCTTAGCTTGGTGTTTCAGGGCTTATCTCATCATCCCTGGCTGCTGAATCCAACCTATAAATCACAGCACTGACTTGTGTATGACTTTCCCATGTCTTTGGTGAGCGCTGTAGGCACTTTCTTTTTCTCTCCTCCACAGTCTTCATGGCCAAAGATTGGCATAATTAATCTTTGATTAGAGATTAAAAACAGCTTTAGAGAAAGGCAGATGGTTCCCAGAACAACACAGACTGTGGTGTTGGAATATTCTTAGCGAAAGCAAAAAGCTTCTAAATTCTGCACCAAATAAGACTGAAATTTATAAAAAAATTCCACTGAGACATTAAGCCACAGATTCAGATGATTCTTTTTGCCATGAAAGGGAGATAATCTGCCATGGAGTCCAAGGGGCACTTTCTTCTTAGGAACCTGCAGTCCAGCGGGGCACAGTATTCTGAGAAGCTGGACCCTGACTTCTCATTCCAGCATTTCCTAATGGTTAGCTTTAGACATTTCCCCAGCCTGCTATTGCCTGCTATTGCCTCTGTATCACACTCTTAGCAGCTCCTCATGTACATTGTGAGGTTACTCAGCAACCTGAGTTATGTAAATGTTGATAGATAATGCAGTTTCCAAAGGTTAGGGGACACTGTGACTTCAGTAGCCGGAGCTCTTTGCCAGTATTCAGTCACTGATTTATTCTGTAGTGATACAACAAATGTTTTGAACCATTTGCAGAGTAGGTATTATTGGCTAAACAGTCAATTTATCAAATTACTATACTTCCAGACTGTGGAATATACCCTGGCTTTCTGACGGAGTGGAAGTAGGAGGAGGAGAGTAAATATTTCCCTTAGTAAGTACTAAGAGACTGAAGAGACATATTATAGATACACATTGAAATACAGAACACTAGAAAGTAGCAACCAATTAAAGCCTTTACATCTCTCTATTTCTTATCTCTTTCTCAATTCTTATCTTATAAAACCTTTGAATAGAAAAGACCATTCTAAAGGCAGTAAGTGGAGCCCAAGGTAGATAAGTGATTATAAAGTCTCTAGAGGCACACAGGGTTTTTAGAAGTACGGATAAAATTTAGAAATTGATACCACCTCTGAATGCTCAGCCACAAGACTCTCCACATTGCTCTAGGTGATCTAGAGTTCCTGGCAGCAAGAGTCACCTTGGTTCAGAATTGTGCAAAATTGCCATCATCCTTCCAGAGAAGGGAAGGAAGCAACATTCTGCAGGGCATGGAGCTGTACAAAGACTCTTGGTCTTTCAGTTGTAGCTAACACCTTATGCCAATCAGCCTAGGGTAGTCATATAGATTTGATAAAATGAAGTGATGGTGCAAAGCCTACTTTCAGCAAAAGAAAGTACTGCAGTAATTTAGGCCAGTACTTACTATATTAATTTTTAACAGGAGTTCACTGACTAAGGGCCAGGGAGATACCTACAGCAAGCACACGCACAGAACTTAACTGTACCAATACCCTTCTTTTCTTTAAATCCGTCTCTAAAATCTCTGTGCAAAACATGGCACAGCAATGAGTTGAACTACAACAGTAAATTCCCTAAAACCAGAGCTGGCAATGTGCTCTCCATTATTGGCTTGCATAAATACCTCTTCTTCAGGTGGTTTAATGCACCATTCAACAAGTTATCACAGGCTGCTGTAAATTGTTTGTGCATATTTCAGGAAGCAGCTGTTAGGAAGCCTCACAGGTCTAGGTGTAAATCACATGGCTACAGACTTCCTGGGAGAAGTTAGCACAGGTCATGCCAAGATACTTCTTGTATTAAAGAAAGGAAAGGAAACGTTAAAATAATGCTAAAATTTTAAATGTTTAAAGGAAATGTTAAAAAAAAATGTTAAAAAAATAGATTTAGAGCATTTTCTTTCCCTGACTAGTTGGAAGTTAACACACCAGCTCCAGCTAAAGAAACTGACTGGAAATCATGGTGGTCAGTTTATTCTTTTTTTCAACATGCAGCCTCAGGATGTGGTAAAAATGTTTTATTCAGAACTAATTTTAACTAAAACAAGATAAAGGGGAAGATAGTTTCATGCATAAATAAAAATGTTAAAGACAGCACCTCACCTGTCTGATCCAAATTCCAATTAGATGGGCTATATTTGAATTTGAGACCTGGACATGGGTTAAACCACAAAGGTTTCAAAACTCTTTCAAACTCATGCAAAGTTAGTCATCTCAAGAAACAAGTTTTACCTGTTCTCCAAAGTCTTCTGGCTTTCTGGCTGAAAATCTAAACTTGGCCACTCTGGAAAAAAGAAATGTGTAATGGAATTGAGCCAAAAAAACTGAATGCAAGTTCAGGCATTTAAATATATTAAGGCTGAAATGTCAAGCAATACTGGTCATGAAATTCCAGCAATCTTTCACTATCTGCTTGTTCACAGCAATAAAAAAGTAGTGATGAATTTCCCAGAATAAATAATTTAAGTATTAAGAAAACTAATGAGCAAGAATGCTGTTGAAAAAGAATGATGTGTGTTTCAGAGAATTTGTGTATGCAAAAACTTCTAAACCTGCATTTACAAACTTTAAATAGATTTTTAAAAAACTAAAATTTTTTTAGGGAGATCTAAAATCTCTGCTGCCGTATTCCCTCTCCCTCTGATATCGCCTATGTCTTCTGAGCACACCACCTAGATCTTTTCTCAGTTTAGCTTTAATGAACATTAAAACGAACCAATTCTTCTGCATAAAGCCAAAATACAGCGTTTCAGATTGAAATTGGAACTCACTGAAATTGTTGAATTCAGCTGCATGCATCACCTTTAATTAAGATTGCTGCAAGTGCATGTATTCCCAAGCTGTCCAAAACATGACCTGCTGAGGAAATAAAGCAACCAGGGTCAGAGATTCTAATTGGAAGTTATTTTGTCCATTAGGAAGACATGAGAGAAGATAAATGTAGCAGAGATATGGCTCACAGAGAAAAGCATTATCCAATAAAATTCTGGTAGGACAGGGGTGCGTGGGATTCCCCCTTGGGAAAGGTGGGAGTAGCAAGAGCTGCAGCTGTGACCAAGCATCTCCTCTCCTCCTGTGTTCAGGCAGACACCCTTTTGTACGTGTCTGAGGACGAACAAGAGGGCAGCAAAGGTTAATCCGGTATCACAACATGATATATAGTGCCTTGGCTGCTGCTCACATCTGCAGGTTGGGTGGGTGACAAGGAAGAGCCTGTCAAAAGCCTGGGCACTTTCAGTTATTCATATCTCCTTCTCTTGAGTATATACATACCGAAAAAAATGCAAGTACATTTTTAGTCATCTTCACACTGCATGCACATATATATATATGTATATATAAAAATACACAGACACACACACAAAGTCTCTTTGGAAGCCATAAAAACAGATAAGCCATTCTTAGCAGTGCTCCAGAGCCTTCTGGAATTACACTGATCCTATACACAGGCACTCAGAGAGGACCTCTCATCACTGTGGAGACCAGTCCACTTTGTAGCACACCACTAGCCAAGCAAGGTACAAGCAGGAAACAAAACTGGGTCCTTGCTCCGGAATGCCTATAACCAAAATACAGGATGGTCTCAAGCTGTGCCAAGGGAGGTTTTGACTAGACATTACAAAAAATTTCTTCGTGGAAAGGGTTGTCAAGCACTGGCACAGGCTGCCCAGGGAAGTGGCGGATTCATCACTCCTGGAAATGTTCAAACAATACTTGGATATGGCACTTGAGGACACTGCTCAGTGCACAGTGGTGGTGCTGGCTTGACAGTTGCACTTGATGATCTTAAAGGTCTTTTCCAATCTTAATGATTGTGTGATTCTAAGAACTAGAGGAAAAATAAAGCCATGCAGGCACTGAAAAAAAAAAATATATAAACAGGTGTCCTGTTTCAAAACTTCAGCTTTAATCTAAAAAAATGGAAACTTTTGATGGACATCAGGTTGTGTGTCCCTGAAATGAAATATGGATTTCTAGCTTTTATGAAAGTAAACTATTTCAAAGAAAGCATGGAGGAGAAAAGACATCTTAAATATAATACCTTTCCTCAGGACGAATCTCTCCCAGTCTCAGTTCATGACACTGCAGACTTTGATGCTGCTTTGACAAATATTTTCTCTAAGGTGAACTTTAAGTTCCTTTAGTTTAGTTTTACCATTTTATTTTTTCCACTTTTAGTTTATGTAGGAATTGCACTGAAATGACAACCTCTATTCCCTCCAAACAGACGAATTGGAGAATAAAGACCATTTATTTCTATTAAACTGTACCACTTCTTATGAAGGTTATCCAGGCCACTAGCTCATGACAAAATATCTTGTTCAATGTAATTTCAATTTTGACCTGCAATAAAAAGCAGAAGATACACTTGAAAGAGCAGTAAAGGTTTTATTTCTTAATTTCCTTAAAGAAAAAGGGAAAAAGGAAAAAAAAAGTTATTTGTAATTGTGAAAAACTAATGAGAGATTACCCTGATATTTTTCTTTTTTTCTTCCAATTTTGAAATGGCCTTCAATTTTCAAGATGTTGTTTTAAAATTTTGTCTCAAGCTCTTGCCTTAAATTTTTTTGTGAAAGGCAAGTTATCTCCTCATTCCACATCGCTTTGCAATCTCAAAATAGTCATCTAACAGGAGAACACAGTCAGAGCTGTAACAAGTGGAGCTGCCAAGATAACAGCGAGAAATTCCATACTCTGTTTTCACCTTAGTCTAAAATGTAAAGTACAGCATTTTAAAATGTTTAATTTTGAATTATTATTTGAAGTCTAGATTGAAAAAAAGGTAAAACAGGCTATGCCACCTGAAAAGCCTCAGTTCAGTCTCAATCCAGACTTTTTTTTCTCTTTTAATGCATTAAGTTAGAGAAGAAATTATTTCCCTATTCTTTTACTCAATCACTGCATTTCCCTTGCACAATTTTTATGGACTGCCATCTCCAGCTCTTTCAATTTTTTCCTTCCATTCATCTGCTGTCATTTCTTGAAGCATAATGTAATGGCAACTTACACAGTGGTACCAGATAATGATTTATTTTTTTGCTCTTGCTCTGTTTAACAAGGAATACTTCTTTTTCTATGCATATGTTGAGCCTTTTTTGCAAAAGGACTGCAACTTTTCAAGTCTCCATTTGAGCTCTGAAATTTTCTTCAAAAAGTCCTCTAAAAACTTTTATGTGTAGTTTTACCTTCCACTATTTTAACATTTTCCAAAAATCAAAAACACATGTTTTCAGTTTTGCTGGAAAATTTTTTCTTTATGGTATAAGACTACGGTTTCTGGTCTCTGTATTTCAGGAATTTACAGTCATGAAGTTATACCTACATGAAAAGTTGTCAGTAGTCAGGGCTGAAAGTTACTCATTTACACCTCAAACAGCAGCTGATGCATAGAAAGGATAGAAAGGAAAGATCTCTCTCTTCTAGGCTTAAAATGTTTTGAGCATTCTTAAAGCACTAGAGTAGAGCAGAAACAGAATGAAACAGTCCCAGTAAAACAAATGAAAAAACCACCATTGAGACATTTCTCCAAACTAGTCTATTTGATACGGCCTAGTGGAAGGTGTCCCTGCCCATGGCAGAGGGGTTGGAATTGGATAGTCATTAGGGTCCTTTCCAACTCAAATTATCCTATGTTTCTATGATATATTATGATTCATTGTACGAGGTGTAAGTGGAGGTTTGTATATTTTTCTCTAAATTCACTAAGAAAAGCAGAAGAATAGAAGCACAGCTAAGAAAAGTAAAAAGTCAAAAAGTAAAAGCAAAGTACTCTTTCCAGCACCATATAAGAAAGCCCATAATTCAGAATAGCATTATTTCACAAAAAAGTGTTAGCAGATTAATTTCTTTGCCAAACCTCTGGTTGGCACAGGACCGTGGGGAAACATTTCAGCTCCAGCCTTGCTTCCTCAGAGTTACAATTTGTGTGTGCAATTTGAGAGCCAAGAATTTGATATTCACCAATTCTCCAAAGAAACTACGAATATAACTAAAATGTCTAAAGCAAGGCCTACCTCTGTACTCCCCAGAGCAGCATCACTTTGTATCAAACCAGAAGGCATTAATGAGACAGGAACTGATGGTAATCTATGTTGTGATGTTTGAACACTAAGAGCCAAGTAGAAAGCCATACAATTAAGGCTGCTGAGGACAAAATTGATATCTCAGACCACTTGCAGAGCAGTTATCACAGTAATATGGCTTAAAATAAATGAGCAAGTTATAGAATTCAGTTTTGTTTCTGTTACAGAAGATAGATTAATCTTGACACTGATTTTCTTAAACATGATTAAATGTTTTAAAACTAGTTTACTCGATAAAATGGCACATTTGGATACAATTATGTTCAAATTGTCCTCTTGGCATGTAAAGCTTACCAGTTGTTTCACTTGAAGAAATAAATAGATATAGGGATAAACAGTGGTTGGTAAACCTTGAACTTATTCCTCATGAGAAAACCTCCTAAAATGAGGATAATAAACTGAATTCAATGCTACTGTCGGGGTAACTGGGACAGGGAGGACAAACGAAGCTTAAAAGCTAAAAGAACACTTGAATATTTCCAAAATAACCCACAAAATCCTGTATTTCAAGCAAAATGGAAAAAAAACCAAAACAAAACAAACAAAAAACTCGAAGACATCTTAGATAACATTAAGATGATCAAAATTAAAGATTGTAAGAAAAATATTTCTGTTTCCTACATGAGAATATGTTTGACTCTGGGTCTCAGATCAGGGTGGATTTTTTCTTAGTCCTTCTTCCCAAGCTCAGGAGAAATACTGTGCTAGGAAATTAATGATTATCCTTCATGGGTCCATTGAAGTGAACAGTATTGTGTTCATATAATGAACAGCACAGACAAAATGAGACCCAAGTCTTTTATTGGCTCAGCAGTTCAGCTGGGAGATGGATTTCCTAGCAGAACTTGTTTAGACTTCCTATCTCCACACAATTAGACAGGAGGCTGCTGGTGGCAAATTGAAATATTCAAATGTCTATTTAAAGAAGGAGAGAGGCAGCATCCACTAGACAACGGCGGATGATGGAGAAGGAAATGATGCTGTAATTCCAACACCTGGACATCCCCAAGGATCCCAGATCGCTGCCATTCAGCACAGACAGTAACTCAAATCTTATCCTTTCGTCGTAAGCTCTTCTGATCCAGTTCCCTGCCTTTCTCTCACATCCCAGTTCAGTAAGTAGCTTGGAATGGCGTGCCATAGATTTCCCTTTCTACTGACTTGGAAAAGCCATGCTTTTGGACTCTGCTCAGTTTGAGCCAGCAAGGAACTTAGCCCTGTGCACTATACATTGTACTTCAGTACAAAAGTAAGAGCTAAGAGTTAAGCCTGCTACGTTTCGGCTTCTACATCAGCCACATGAAAACAGAAACATCTTTTATATATATATAACTGAAGTTAATAATGCTCTCATTTTTGAATCTCACTCTTACTCACCTCTTCTTGAATTTTTTAATGCCTTTCGAATGACTCCTGACCTCAAGTTAACAGACTGTGCTCCTCCTGAAACAGAAGTCTAAAGTATTGTACTCCCCAAGTCTTGTCCTTTCTCCTCTGAGAAATATTTTATCATTGGGCAGATTTAAAGTGAAATTTATAACATTTATGAAACAGGAAGGACACTGAAAAAACCACTAAAACAGAAAAATATTTTAATTAAATAATACAACTATTTTTAACATTTCAACTAATGGATGTATGATTTCTTTATATTTTGCTTAAAAGCAATTTTATTTGGGACAGAGAAGCATTCAGATCATCAAAACCTAGAATGAAAGATTAACTCACAGTCCTAAAGTAGTTTATCACACTTAGTTATGAACTTTTATGTACATCTCGTATCTATGGTGAAACTAGGTCCAAATTATCCTAAGCCAACCAAGGGAGAATGAATGATAGGCTCAGTTACATCAAAAACATCCCAGACCTTCCTTACACTGATTCACTTTTTTTACAAGCAGGATTTTAAAGGCAGAACTCTAAATCTGCTCTAAAATAATTTTAACAATATTAATGCAATTATAAAGTAGCCGGTAATCAAAATATATTCTTCAATGCCGACCAAGCATTTTTTCATTCTAATAGACAGCTAGAGAATTTTTCTTTAGAATACTTAAAGCTTTAGACAACAGCAAAATAAATTTTCACCTCAAGAATATATTAGTTAATAGCACATCAAGCCTTTATACGCCGTGAAAGATAAAAGCAATTGTTGCCAGAGAACAGCTTCTGTTTCTCATTGGCATAAAAAATGGTCTCACATATTTAAAAACTGAAGCTGTCAGCTTATCCATAAGAAACTCACAACAGGGACAGGAGCAATATAAAAACTCAGATCTCTTCACAATCATTATGACTAATTCTGATGAAGGATTATCTTATGCTTACATTTGTAGAAGTCTGTGATATGCAAATTTTTACCCCCAAAAAACCTAAACTGTAAATATTGCATTTACAGCTGCTCCTGTTAGATGTCTAACTATAAACCTATTTAGGAATGGGATCATGATAGATACACCCACTTCCATGGGTACAAGCAATGACACATAATGACTAACACCAGCTTAATTTGTTCTTTGAAGAACTCACTGAACCTTTACATATTGGTTTCTTCATTTGCAAATGCATGTTTTTCAGTTATTGGCATTCAGAAAGGTCTGTTATTCTTTCAAGTGCATCATTTCTTAAAGAATCTGAGTGTGCATGATACAGTCATTTGGGAAAGGATTGGTAGAAGAGAAGAAAAAAGAGGGTTATGATGGTGCTTCTCCCTAAGGACTTCTGCAGTTTAAATATTTTATTATGCATTTTTTCTATGTTAATTTAACTTTTTAGCAATTTTATTTCCAATTAAATCAAATTAAATTTAATAAAATTTCATTAATGTTATCATTTAAATTTTAAATTACATTTATTTTTGATAAAGAGGGCAAAAAATTAAAGAGGGGCACTTAGAAACATCAATATGCAGCATCCTCTCTTCCTAGACTCAAGATCATAATCAGCTACATTTTCATGAAAGGAAGGATATATTCAGAGCTTCCCAAGAAGTCTCTGGAAAGAAATAGTTGTTCATGTGCGTTCTGTCAACATAAAATTCAAATCACTGCCAAGTCCTCCTCCTTTCCATCATGGACTAATGGCCTCTGGGCAGCTGCCAGGGAAGAACAAAGGATATGCCCATGTCACTGTCTGAAGCATTTGGTAGTAATTCCACGTCACTGCACTGGTTGGTATCTGCTGGTGACAACAGAGGAACCCAACAGCTGCTGGCGCCGATGCTGAAGCAGACCCAGCACTGCAGACAAAAAGCCAGCATTGGCAAGACCTGAGATGAGTATATTAAGCACGTGTGCTAGCCCAGCTGCTGGAGTTGCTCTTGCTCAGTCTGCATAAAAGCTGGCCCAGGAACAGTAGATCACCTGCGAAAAGTCTCTTGCTGCATGAACTTTGAGTACACTGAGCTATTAAAAAAATCCCCTTTTAAAGGTTGCAGTGACCCTTTCATTCTAAAGTTTCCTTGCATACAAATGGAAACTTTTCCCACCTTCCTCCACCAGCCGTCTTACTCCATCCCTTCCTCTAATGAAATTTCCTCTTTTTTTATCTCTTCTCAGTTCTGTGGCGGTTGACACCATAAAAGATAGATGTAGAACCCTGCAGAACACTACACTAACCTTTCATGCTGATAGAGGAGACCTTTAAAAGGTTTGGCTGCAGCCTATATACTCTACCAATAGTGATTTGTGCTATCACCTTTAGAGATGCATAATGAATTTCAAGTATCCAAACATCTATACTGGACATATCTTGTTTGCTTGTCAAAAGGGACACCAGGGTCCGCCTCTGACTCCCATTATACAGATCCTCCACCTGAAGAATTCACAAGGATCTGCAGAAACCATACTCAGTTACTGGGACTGAAAAGCTGGGGTTTTTTTCTTTTTAAATTAATGCAGCAATGTCAAAGGCAAACTGAAAGTTTTTTAAAACTCTTCTGACACACCAAGCAGCTTCAAGAAAATCATGTCTCTGACCTCATTTAATGCATTTTACATTACTTTCACCACCTTAGTGTCATGCACTCAGGTAATTGAAGTACTTCTGATTTCTTTCCCGTTCTACTTCATTTTGCAGCATCTCCTCAGCTGTGCAGGCTTTTGCGGCATGCAACTGCAACACATCTCTTAAGCTGGTTAGGAGACCTTTGTGATGAAATTAGCAATGAAAAGGCAGAGTTCATTATTTTTACGTTACTGCTACGAAAACACATTTCTGCATCACGGGCTATTGAAATGAATTTCAATGTTGATCCGAGCAACATCATTCCAAAGTTAATATGATAGCTTCTGGAAGTAACAAATTATTCAGTTTGAGAGGACTACAGGTCTCAGAATGAAACTGGTGAGAAAGACACGCAGCATCACAACTTGCAAACACCTGCTCTGTTTAAGTTTCACTTTTGCATAGAAAAAGGAGCTAATGCCAGCTGTGAAGTTCAAAGGATTGGCACTGCAGACAGGAACAGTGGAAGAGTTTATCACCATTGCTTTTTTAATATTATGTATACACAGGAGAAGAGAGAGGATTTCTTTGTAAAAAATTAGTATACTATAACATACATGCAGTTTGAGGACGGAATTTTTAGAGACTAGATCAAAGACACTGATCTACATCTTGTTTATGACAGCATTAAAAAATCCATTCAAGATCCCACCAGTACATACTACCAAGTTAAGTTTCCTGTAGCAATCAGCATATTCATCTGATATTGAGCATTTCAGTATCAATACTAGAACTCTGCATTTGCAGGATTTTAGTTGTATAAAAGCCACAAGCTTATCAAATATCTTTCGAGGGGAAAAAACCAGTCCTACAACATAACAGCCTGGGCAGGTTTTATAGTGGCATTTTTTCTTGTTGTCTCTTTATTTGATACAATAATTTAATAGTTTCTCACCATCCTTCCCTAATAACAAAAATCTCTTTACTATAATTACAGGTTTGTTGTGTCCTTAAACCATAAAAAAAAAAAGCTAAATTTGACATTGCATAGTGATTTTCAGCCTTACCATTTCAAATTAAACTCAAGTAGACAGCAAATCCAACGTTTATAAAATCTGGGATGTGTCAGAGAAATGTGTGCCATTAAAAGAGATTTCTCTGCATCACTCTATCTTGGTATTGCTTAGAAATATCACATGTGAAGCACAAAGTTGAGCTCTATCCCTCTGCTGCCAATTCCCTCTGATTGGGATGGGAAAAAATGGAAGTAGCAGCATCTACAAGAGTGTGCCTCTGCCACTTTTATCTCTGAATCACCACTTTCTTCCTTCAGTTCAACTATTCAAGTTATAGCAGAATAATTTTGTACACTTTGTGCAATACTGAAAAGCCTTTCTGTCTCTCATTTGCATGTCTTTTGGCCACTTTTTTAAGCTCATAAAGTTAGAACAGTGTCATAGTTTTGAGCTTCTCAGCAGTGAGGAAAAAAAGCATAATATGGTCTCTGTTGGGAGAGCAAGGATGTAGGGAATAGAAGCAGCAAAACATACAGAAATTGCTTTAGGGCTTTTCTTTCTGGCTTTGCTGTGAAAAGACCTCATACAAATAAAGTGATTAGCTCATGTTATAGATCATTCCTAAAAAAACCCAGAACTTCTCCAGCAACAGCTCACTTGAGATAGGCCTGCTTTTGGAGACATTTATTGTTCATGCATCACAAGTCCTCCACAAGTAGGGAAAGCAAAAAAAGAAAGTGCATGCAAGCACTTCTTGTCCTTTCACAGAAAAATTGAGCCAATGGTTTGCACTGAGGGCTACATAAGCCAGCTACAGGACACCCACAGCTGCAGCAACAACATGAAGATGTGTTGCAAGCTGGTAACAACTGTGGCAAAATCCATCTAGCAGAGGCTGAAATTTCATTCTTGCACAGCAAAGGAAGGTGAAAAAAAAGCTCCAGTCAATTGTCACTTCTAAGCCAATATAGAGGCAACGGTACTTACAAGATGCACATTTAGAACAGATGGTCAAGACAAAGGTCATGTATCAGCATGGATAACAGGTCAATTTTATCTTCAGTTTTAAAGCATCTAGAGTTTGATTTTATGTAATAGTGACAAGAGATGCAGTACCACTCGCTGTAGAGCAGAGAAGGCTGAAATATTTCTCATAAAAATGTCAAACAAATAGAAATTGTTCAAATGGCATTTGGTCTGCATTTTACTGGCAAAATGAAAACACAGGTTACTTGCAGGATTAATCACCATGAGAAAACATTTTTTTTTTATTATTGCTGGCTAGTATACTTCTCTATCCCATTTCTACATACCTATGTACCTACCTTCTGAAATGCAATTTTAGATGTTCCTAAATTAAGTTTTTTCTGCTCAGATTTTTTCAAAGTAGGAATATATTGCTTTTTAATATAGGATGGGGCAATGTGTTCTGCCAAGTCTTTTCTAAGATTGTAATCAGTGCATTTTCTGAAGAGACTGATCTGCTAAGAGTGTTCTCTGATGTTGGATTAGTGTAGTCTTATGAACCTTAGGAGTGCAACTTACATCCAAAGGAAGTGAACACATTACCTCCACAACTCCTGTGTTCCATCGTGTGCAGTAAACAAACCCTGAAGAAATAGTTATGACAGCAATTGGTTATGCTGCAAAATTTCATTTTGTCCCATTTAAATACGACTAAAGAAATTAAATACTTCCAAAGCTGGTTCATCACAAGTATCTTTTTTATTTGGTGGCTTAGGAACTCTGAGGCATAAAAGTACCCTCTGTGAATCCATGAGAAACAACTTTCCACTGCCGCCTCCTCAAAACAAAACAGCAGAAGCCAGAAAGACACGGTAACACCCAGAGGAAATCCTTACTTGGAACCACTTCCTTTTCAAACAGTATTTGTTGTGGGCTACTGGGCCTTTTCTAGACCTGCATAACAGAGCATGAGCTGTTTGGTAAATAAATCTCACATACTTTGAAGTACACTCCCTTTATTGTGACTAGTACTTTGAAACCACATTGTAATTAAATATTTTAAAGGACATGTTGCAAAATTTTAAAATGCATTTTAATATAATGTATTTATAAGCATTAACAATTACAAAAGAAATGTAAACTCTTCTGCACGTTACAATGACAGAGAAGTTATTTTGCTCACTCAGAGAGAAATGAAGAAAAAACAATTTTGCCTCTTTTCTTTTAAACTTTTTTCTCTGCTAGAACAAGTAGTATCACAACAGAAGCATTTAATGGCACTATTAACTCAACCACCTAAAACCAGAACTTATATTAATTACTTTCATTATGCTTAATTGAACATAATCATCTAACCTAACAATTCCTTGTACACTAATTAATAAAACAGCATGTCTTCTGAATCAGAAATGCATTAATTTATTTATTTCGAAGGTAAGCTATTTAGGGGACAGAATTCATAACTTCCACCATTACTGTATTTGGACAGACTCAACTTTTGTAATCACAGTGACTCTTAAGGGCAATGATCTCTTTGGTGGAATTGAAATTTCATGCAAATTTTCATAGGGGATTTTCTGTCTCTTTGGTGACATTTGAAAAGAAAGATATGACTCAGCAAGGTCACTTCCATAAAAACACTGCAAGGAGTTACAAAAAACTCTAAAAACTGTCATCTGTATTATAAGTAATCTTCTATAATGCTACATTTCCATATAATGGTGTTCAAGTATACAACGTCATCTCCTTAAGGAGGTAAAGAGTAAAGCATTTATTTGATAAGTCTGATCAGATGAACCATCCCCTAAAAAAAGTATAAATTACTTTCTCTTCCAGCAGTAAGCACATGTTTTCTCATGAACTGATCTGAGCTGTCTCTCATCTGTTCCTTTGCTAAGCATGAGCCAGGCCTAATTTCTCCATCTTGTTTTTGAGAAACCAGATTACTGTCAAAAGACATTTTGCTCATGATTTCCTTTCGTGAAGAACACAGCTGAACAAAAGCAAGGAACACTTTCATCCTGATATTGTACAGTCAGGATTATCCTCTGCTAGAGGAAACCAATATAAAGATGACCTTTGGCCTGGGAAGTCATCCTAACTACTAAACAATGGGCAAGTCTAAGGCAGCATTATTCTCTAACCCTATTATTAAAACTATTATAATGCCTAATAACTAAAGAAGCAAAAGGCCAGAGGGAGAAAGCTCGAACCACTTTGTCATTTGGTAGCTATGTAGGTTTGCATCCTAAAGCATGCATTTCATTTCATATTGAATAAATAATTTTAGTAATATTAATAAGTAATCCTTGAAGAATAAAATGAAGGAACTAAACCTATACTTCATAATCAGGACACTTCCCTGGGAAGGGAGAGTAATGTATGTTTGGCCCAATTAATCTTTGATGTTGCTCTGCTGTTCATAACAAAATTAAATTCAAGAGCTAGGAAATACCACAGACTAACTCAGCAAAATAGTTTAGAAGGCAAAAAATTAAAAACAAACAAACAATGGCAAACTCTCATTGTGAAGAAACTGGCACCTTGATTTCACATCCTACAAAAGCATGCTAACCAGTGAGCTACATTTGGTGAGTTAAGCAGGGGAAAGGGTGGAAAAGAGGAAGGGGAGCACGTCTTAATTCCTAAATCTCTCAATCCACTAAAGAAACAAAAAAAAGTGAGAAAAAGACAGACTACACATCAATACCCAGAAAATAACTCTGTTTTGTCAGTCACAAGGTGAAAGTGCATCCCTCAGAGGAACTAAGAAAGGGGTCTAAATTTTAGCTTTACAGGAGTTTAAAGACCCTTTCCCACTCCTAGCATTTCCCGCTGGTAAGTTCAGCAATACCTTGTCAACATGGCATGCACTGACCTGGTAGTGCAGCCAGAGATGTCCAGTTCTCCACCCACACCATACTGGAAGTTTAGATGCTTAACACAGTTCCAGATCTCACACTGGAAACTGACTGTCTAAACCAGAAGCTATTCACCATTTACTGGAGCAACCTTTCCACAACTCCTACCGTCCTTTGAAATTATTCAGACTTTGTGAACATGATTTGGTCTTCAGTGGCTTGTTTGAGGGAAACTTTTTGTGCGCATAAAGATCAAATACGCTTTTGTTTCAGTACATGCATTGTATGATACAAGTTCTTTCCCTGGAAAGTTGGACAAGCTACACGTTTGAAAGGATAAATAAGTCTACCTGGTTTCATAAAAACATATTAGTAGAATATGGTAGGGTCAGTCATGGCAGAGGCAGGAATAATGTTCAGTTTCCCAGCTCTCAATTAATTTAACCAAATTATACATCTTTTAAGGACTTTTTTTTTTAACTTCCTTAATAAGAGTGACTGAGCAAAAGTTGTATTTTTTTCACATCCAGATAATTAAAAGTTCAGGTATTAGAATAATTTTTAAAAAGTCATCTGTTCCAACATTATTTAAGCTCCAGCAACACATTTTAAGTGAACACACTTCTGAATTGCTACATTAATATGCTACATCCTACTTGAGGAAAAAGAAAAGCTTTGCTCCCCCAACCTGTTTCATTAAAAAATCTTTTCAGACCTCTCTCTTTGCAACCTTTGCCTCTTTGAACAAGTAAATGGTGGGGATTATCCTCCCAAACTTCACCTAGGCTGTCCACAAGAATCTTTGAACTGTGCACTAAATACGTGTTCTTAAATACAGTAGAAACAGATGAAATACAATCCAACTTTGATTCCCTCACCTGAATTTACAGAGAACACACACACACACACCAACCCACACACACCCGCACCCACCCCTGTGAATAGCCATGCTCGCCTCTTGTGAATTTATCTACATAAACTTGCTTTCAGATCAGCCCCATATGACTCTCCTTCTTCTCCTCCTGCTCCTCAACACACAGTGTTTGCGATTTTCTGACCAAGACACAATTTGAATATCCTGCTGTTTGAGCTAAAACACTTGCAGAGACAGCATATCAATTTTCAGGCTATACCAGATCCAAATTACAGCCTATTCTAAACTCTGATCCCTATTTTGGATCCTAATCCCATTTTCTTAGTCTCTAATTAGCAATATTACTTTAGTGCCTTGTTAATAACTAATGCCACAACCTAAATTATCATCATTTCAATAAAATAATCTTTGAAATCCAATAACATAGACAGTGTAAAACATTTCCTAGCTGCAGACAGGTATGCCATAGCATGCAATTTTCAATTTCATAGGCATAAACAGATCAAGTTTCACTACCCTGTTATTAAGTAAGCAATTCTAGTAATTAATGAATTAAGCAACTTTTTTTTAAAAAAAAATTGTAGTTTATAAGTAGTATACATGAATCACTGGTTCCAGAACTCCCAGCCTTTCCCAGGAAGCATACTGCAAGTCACACCCAGCCCCAAGTCTGTTCTGTCTTGCCTCTGCAGCTCAAGCCTTCAGGGCTGTTTTCTTTTGACACTCGTAACTGCACAGCACCGCATGATCTGCAGCCTTACACACCATGAATATTACAAATTTCTTCTGAAAGGGATTTCAATGTAATTTTGGTTTTATTAAAAACATCAAGTCCTGTTAACAAACCTCACCTGATGCACTGAGTCTGAGAGGCGCAACAGGTCTTCTTTATAAGGACTTTTAGGAGGAATCCAAGGCTGGAGGGACATTCCTGTCCCAAAAATCTTGAACATCTTTGCAATTCCAACAGTTTTATGTCAACAGGAATTACTTATTTTCAAGCAAAGCACTATTTTCCTTCACAAGAAGTTAGAATAGACAAAAAATAGACTTTTAAATTTTAACTTATTTAGAAATGTCTGTGGAAATCAAAGCTACCAGGTGGATTTGAGAATGGCGTGGGTTGTATCTGTGGTGGAGATGAACAGAATTGGGATATGTTGAAACTAGCTTAGTTGGTTCCAAATGTAAACATAAGATATGCTTATTGTATGCATTCTGAAACTAAAGGAAAATTTCACTTAGTGCTGAGAAGCTGAGAGTGGAAAAACTACTTTCCTAGCATTGTTCCTCAAAAGTCCAGATTAAAATTTTAAAATATAACCCAAATCAGAGTTGGTTCCTGCTCCCACACTCCCCCTTCCCCAAACAAAAAAAACACTCTCAAGGCACGACTCGCCTTATTTAACAGCCCTTTTTAGAAGACAGTTGCTGTAAGAGTTTGGCATCATTAATTTTTCCGGAGCAGTCTGTCAGCATGTGAGCCAGTACAAATGTGGAACTCATGCATGTGTGTTACATGGTACAGAGCTTGCCTTTAGCAGCTCTCAATTTCTGACAAGCAGGAAAATAATTATCAAATTACTTGATGCAGGAGCCTGAGGCTATAGTAACTAACTAACCCAATTTAAATTTTGCTGGTTTTGCCAATATGTACTTGGTTAGTATTTTAATTATTAAATTGTCAGGTTTTTTTCTGTTCTATCATAACTCCCTTTATGTAACCAGATATCATCAAAGAAATAAAAAATAATCATTGAGCGTTCCAGATTTTTTTCTCTCTGGAAAAAAAAAAAGTCACAGAATGATAGAATATTTTAGGTTGGAGGGGACATTAAAGATCTTTTAGTTCCATCCCCCCTGCCATAGACAGGTACACCTTCCACTTGACCAGGTTGCTCAAAGTCCTGTCCAACCTGCCCTTGAATATTTCCAGGGATGGGGCTTTTCTGGGTGACCTATGCCTACGACAGTGCCTCACTACCCTCACAATAAGGAATTTCTTCATTACATGTGAAAAAACCTTATTCTTAAATGAACCTCAATTAAAGAAAAAAAATTACTATGGATTCAAAAATATGCTCCGAACCCATATTTAATTTTTTCCTCTCATCTCTTTCCAACTGTGAAGCTCTGTTTTTCCACATTTGGTTGTTTCTTAAACAGAAATTAGACCACAGCTTTACAGTATATTGCTGTCCCTCTCTGAACCTATTGCAGAGGTACTATATCCTTCTCGAATCAGCAGGAACCAGTGCTACATACAGTATCCAATGAAGTGCAGACAAACCTGGGATTAATACATTATGTACTCTTTTGCTATTTGTTTGTTTCCCAACAACCCCTAGCACTCTGCTTTCTTTTTTGATTATTACTGGGCTGAGGTTTCCACAGAACTATTTATCATAAACTCTGAGATTCACACTTTAGTGATAATAAGGCTTCAACCTCAGCAAGAGAATAAACTTGCAGAGCAAGGAGAGCAGCAGGACAGCAGAAGAGAAACCTTTAAAGATATACTTTGAGAGCTATATCCCAGGACCAGCTTCTCAGTTTAGGAAAGCTTACATTGAGAATTCAGAATTTTCATTTTCCATGAATGAAAGCATCTTTTAAACAACTGTCAGGGAAAAAATACAAGAGTGATGAAGCAAGATAGCAAAGATAAATAAGAACACAACATCAAGAATGACTAGTGAAGGGCAGAATGGTTCAGGAACCACTGAAAGCTAAAGGTTCCTGTGTTTCCTACATCCCAAGCAAATGTTGATTCTCACCCCTGCAAATGGCACCTGACCTTGAGGAGCTACTGCTGAACCAGAGCTACTTCCAAACAATCCTTGCAACAGCTCTCTTAGGCAAGCAAAGCTGACATCATGCCTCTAATCCACTCCCTCTGTCCATGCACTGGGCTGCAATGCAAGCCAGCAAGATTCCCAAAATCTGGATAGTCATATCGAGTGAATTGCTTCCCTTGAGCTTTAAAGGCCTCCTCTCAGCAGGATTTATGATCTCAGCACACCACCATGCTAACTGCAATGACATAGCTGCCTATTCAGTTTCCCAGAGGGCAAGAAATGTGCTGAAATCTGGTAGGAGAAGACCATAAAGACAGACCATGAGGACATGTGCACCTTTTTTTGAATGGGGACTGTTTGTTAGTGGACTGAGCAACCCCAGATGCTAGCCCCTGCTTACGTTTTGCCTTTGGGCAAAGCAGCTGACATCTTTCCTGGATTAAATTAACTATAAACACAGGGATGAGATAAAGAGTGACTCGTCTCCTCTCCTTCAAGGGTGTCTTAACTACCAAAGAACTGCCTGGCATGACAGTAGCAGTACACATACCAGAACAATAAGATGCTCTTAACACTCCAGAAAATCTTACAAACCACTTATAAGAGTGCAGGGAAATTGGCGATCTAACTTTTACTGTTTGAAAAAGATCAGTTACATCCACAGAAGCAGGCATCTTGCAGTCAGTGTTGAACAGCCAAATAACATCACCAAGAGAATTGCACACATTTGATTCTTGTAATGCTTTCTTCTGTGAAAGGCAGATAATAGTCTACCAGCCCTTTCCAGGGGCACAGCGTAACAGGAGTACTTTTGAAGAAATTACATAGCTAAAAGCATTAAGAGACTACACTTGTTCTTTTGGTGGCACACAATGCAAGACTCTTCTCGGGTCAGAGTCTATTCTGGTGCAACATCATTCCTCTTTACAGTAGATACTGCTGAGTCAGGAGGATGATGTATGAAGAGAGACTTCATAAATCCACTGAGCAACAAACAGAACCAATAAAGCTTTCAGGAGAATGCTGCAATGGAAGACTATAATTTTTTTTTCCTATAAACAAAAGACAGGCTGTACTTACCATCAGATCAACTACCTGTGTCTAAATCTGATGGATCGAAGTTGACAACAATGCCTAAATACTCTGTCCAAGTGTTATCTATCCAAGAACTGGCTTGATTTGTCACTTTATAAAGTCTGGAAACCATTGAAGCTGGTTGACAAATGGTTGCCCACCAATAAAGATCATCACTTAATTTCTAGGCTTGCCCCAGAAAATGCCACCTTTTGTATATCACTGAAGCACTTTATCAAAATGTAAAGTATGCTAATTAATTCAGGACTTTCCAAATTACCAGCTTATCTTAATTCACTATATAAGGCACTTGTCAGGTGTTTGGAAGAAAAATTGACACAAACAGATCCTGAGGGGTGGAGGGGTGGGCAGCATAAGCAGCAGGGGAGTTCAAGAAGACTTGAAGACTGTCTTACCAATGAATCCTCAGCTGAGTATTTCCAGAAAATGGCATGGGTGTATCCAGAACTTGACACAAAAACAATCATGTAAGACATGAGCATTATCAGATGCATCCATTTTTCTTGGACTTTCGAGAGATGACAGACGACATTATCTTCCTTTCAGGTCATTGACAGATTTTAGGATGAATAATACAGGAAGCTGGAAATCCTTACCTGAAAAGAAACCAGTACTATTATTAAACAGAAGAACCTAAAGCAGCATGCAGGTCTTGATTCCATATTTCATTATCATTTAGCCAGGTGGAAATATATGCTCAATTAATGAAACTACAAAGATTTTCTACTTGATAAGGAAGCACAAAACATGAGGCAGTTTCATGCTTTCTGGAGCATGGGGTAATTTAGCTCACATACTTTGCTATTGCTTTGTCACAGAACCAGTACGAAAACTGGTTATTTCCAGTATGACAACGATCAACTATAGATACTAATTCAGTTCCACATCACACTTGGTAAGGTTGACAGCTTCAGAAGGGGGAAAATCTGTAACTGCTTATTTGGCCAGATTGTCATGAAATGATGTGGGCATTTGCTGCACAGCGGGGGATGGCTTTTACTAGACAGGAGCTTAGCAGACAGGAAAGCTGTGTTTTGAAACTTGCAGACCTTGAGTTTCAATCCTGTTTCCTAGTGCAGGTCATATTGAGACAGACCTCTCTTTGTAACTTGTTCCACACTGTTGGAACCGCCGCTGCAAGTCTATTTGCTCACATACATTATTAATATCAGCTGCTTGTGTCATCGCCCCTCTAACCTTCAGTCCAGCTATTTGAATTTCATTAGGCTATAACTAGAGTCAGTTGAAACTTGGGGCTGAAAACAGACAAATTGCAAAAATTCTCTTACTTCATTATTAAAGATTTATATTACAGCATAAAAGATAAAGTTTACAAACTTCATGATTTTAAATGGGGAAGAAAATGTTCTTCTCTGGTGAGGACAAAATGTAGCACTCCTCAAATACTGTTTTCTTCTTAATATTATTTAAGAGGACTGCAAAACTTGGTCCATTCCCTGAGAAGGGTGCAGTTGCATAGAAATGTAGTTTTCCCAATGCAAGAGCATTCCTTTGGGTCCCCTTCCAAAAGCAAGAATCCACAGTAACATAAGGGTTTTCAAGAAGTACAAGGGAGGAAGTGTATATGGATTTCCAGTCTAGGTGACTACTCCTTGTTCTCTTCTTCTCTCAAGAAGCCTGAGAGATGTGAGATCAGAGATACTCTATCACGTGCTGTAGCAGAACATACAGCATTTCCTCCAAAGAAGAAAAGCAATGACAATTATTTTGTGGGGATCTTTCTTAAGTTTTAAAACAGCGTCTCAGCCATTGCTAAAAAAAAAAAAAAAAATAAAAAAAAATAATGAGCTAGGCTTACTTTAAATTTGGCATTTGAGATTTTTTTTTTTTCACTTTAAATAGTTTTGTGCACAGGTTGGGTGGTTCCACACTCACAGTCACACAAGCAACCAAGGTTCACAACAGATTTATTTTCTTTCCATACTTTCACCCTCTGAAAAATCCTTTTTTTGGATAGTAGAGAAATATACCATTTAAGATTTTGACAAACATCCCTGAATATTATGAAAACCAGAGTTGTTAGTCTTTCTGTTAATCCTAAATTCTCTTTATATATGGTTTTAATGATTACTACAGTAATTTTCCTGTAGTTTTCTTAATGGCTGTTGCCTTTTCTTTGATTTCCATTCATGTACTGTCTGATGCACTAGCTGTCCTTGACATTTCCTTATTAGGTTTACAAATAATCATTAATTTGTTTTATGTTCTGCCTCCTGTTGCAGTGATATATAGGCATGTCATTACCTTTCTAAAGTGTATTCATTATTTTTCTTCAAAAACAGCTCACTACTTCTCACACAGGGTTCAAGGCAATTTGCATTGTACACACGTAATGGTGTATACTGATCATTGCACCTTCACTAAAGTGTGTGCTATCTGTTCTTTAGCTTTCATAATTAATGAACTTGTGATCTGAAGTCTCTTTCACTGTTTGATTGTTCTTTCCCTTGGTCTGTTTGAAAGGCATTGCACTATAGCGAACAGAATACTAAACTCCAACTCAGGCTTGTTTGCTACTCCTCATTTTGTCCCAGGCCTTTTGATTGCACCATCTCCAGGGTCCTCCCACCACCGAGGCAGCAAGACATACACAAAATACGAGTTTGTGCAAGGTGGGGTTTTTGGTTGGGGGTTGTGAGTTAAAGTGATCACCAGAATTGAGACTCTCATATGCCAAGAAGCTAGCTTGGGATGGCTTGCTTAAAGCCGCAGCAATCTGCTGTGGCTGACTTGATTGACATTTACTGGCAAATAATCTGAATTTGACGCCCCCAAAGAAAAAAAAATAATCTTTTTGCTATACTTTTTTTTTTTCCCCTAGCAGTTTTGGCAACTCAGTTTATGTAGTACTGTTTTTCGTATTGTTTTAAACTTGTTGAAGATATATTTTTAATTAAAAAATTAAAATCACACAAAACCACTCCAAAGTTTCACTCACATTTCTGATATTTAGATAATATATTTTCAAAGTTAACAGAATTTTAATAGCCAAACAAAGAGATAGCTGTGTTTTCCTTAAAGTTTCTATCATGAAGAGAAACTGCGAGACCAAGATAGAAGGCAGATCACCCTCTCAGTGATTTTAAAACAGCAGAAGTCAGGTGACCTCAAGAAAGTCACAATAAAAAGAAAACAAATAGAGCAAGATTAATCTGATCTATAGTGGAGAACCAGTATGAATCCAGATCTCTTATGTTCTGCCTTAAAGAAAACAGTAATAAAAGTCAGTTGTCATGTGGATTACATTTTTTCCTCATGCGTACTAAACTAATACTGAAAAAGTGATGTGCTTTTTTATGTTATAAAGAAAGTTAGACTTCATATTCAACCAAAGGAGTTATCTGCCCTACACTCCCAGCTGTGCATTTACCTGATCTATGTTGAACATCTTATTTCTCTTTATACTACTTTTCAAGTCACCATCCTTTATTTCGCTCTGGACCTTATGTCAACACCGGCATATGCGCAAACCAAGTGTAAAACACAATCATGTCAGGAGTGATGGTATTTCCCACCCACTCTGTGAAAGGAATTATGTTGTGTTTAAGGCTGTTGGGCAATCTGCACCAGAGTGTCTTGTAGCAGCCTTTTCCAACACAATCCAATTAAACTAAGCCCTGTGCTGTCCTCCATGTGATGGTCTGAAACTATAATGTTAAAATTAGGCACCTCAGAGTTGAATGAGATTTATTTTTATGTGTGTTTCGATTGTTAACACAGTTGAGATGAATTAACTGCTATTTTCATTTCTTCCCAAGTGTTGAAAAAGGTTAGTTATTGCAGTTTCTTGGAAGTAGTATCTTACAGTGACAGATTTCTTTTCCCCTTTGTATACTGTATTTGTACAAATGACAAGAACACGCAGCAGCATGTAGGATATTCTCAGCATTTTACTAGGGAATTATATTTGCAATATGTTTGTCAGCATTCTCCTAATAGGTCTCTGTATTCAGGAATTCATAACTCTACTGAAATTCCAGTCTCAACTGGAACTTCGCAAACAGATCCTCCACTCAACAAATCTTTCTCAAGTGAGCTTCAAAAAAAAAAAGCCATTAGATGGGAAAGCATATGCTTAGCTTATTACAGAAATGACATTACAACTGAAAAGAAACAATACTTATTGTATCAGTTCATACACCAATGGGAACTCTATAAGCTATAGAATTGGAAAGCTTTTCTGAAGGAAAAAATAAAATTTTCAAGAAAGAATAGTTCACCCTTCCTGAAAGAGGAAATTATTAGTGTAAGCTTTACGAGAAGAATGGAAGACTTTTTTGAAAGGTAAATTATCACATATCCATTCCTTTCCTTGAGTTAGCTGGGTCGTAACTATCTGTACCTATGCTAATACTGGGAATGTCTGAAATAAATCACATGCAAGTAAGATATAATCAAGAATTATGTAGGTATATTCAGAGAAAATTTGAAGTGAAGTCTAAAAGTCAGACTCAACCCACAAAGGATTCATAAGCAGAAAAAAATAGGTTTTCTATAGATTCAAGAAAGTGATTTACAAATCCAAAATACAGTAGTGCCATGCATTAACAGAATTAAAACCTGTTGTTCAGTAGGAGTAATACAAAAAGGGAAATAGAAGTCAACACATAACAAGTTTCAGCTGCTTAAATCCAGTAAAACTTGAGTGTCACAAAGCAGTCAGTGTCAAAAAACAAATGACTGAGCTGCCCCACAGCATTTCCATGGAATTAAAATCTATTAACTGCCTGCACATCAATATTCCTTTGCAACGACCACTTTAAATCTCAAGGCTAGAGACACACTCTCAAATGAAGTACATCATCAAGTACCAAATAATTTAAAAGGTCATGAAGAAAGTTATGCTTGAGTAGAGTTGTAACAAATAAGCAAACCAAACAAGAAATAGCTCAACCCCTTCCAGTTTCTGCCTCGCTTAGCACCATCCCTTCCTTCCTCACACTGGGGTTTGAAACTTCAGACAATAAAAGCTGTCATGTGTTTATTAAGGTCATGGACATACAACACCTGAATGATCTTAATATCCTTGCTACAACTCCTGAATCATATAAACCAGCCACACCTGGCATTCTAAGAGCATCAATAGTGCGTATTTTATAACATGTGTAACTTCGACAGTGGCAATATTTGCACCTTTTCTTAATGTTTTAGAGTGGGAAAAAAGTGGAATTCAAACCTCTTCCATATTCATTTACTTGCACCACATCTTACTGAAGATGACCTCAAAGATTATACACGTATCAGAATTCTCTAAGCATAACCTATAGCAGCATTGAGAATCTAATTCAGACAGGCTTTCATGCATGACTAACATTAATCAACTTACAAATCTTGATGTAGAAGTTTAGCTTAAGAAAAATACAGTAATTTAATCGGTGTTGTACACTGTAGTTCTATTTTGTTCATCACTACCCATAATACTGTATCATTAAGCTCATTTAATTCCACATAAAGCAGTCAAGCAGTGAACGCTAAAGCCTTCCTCAGACATCATTTAACCCAGCAAGCCTCAGGCACCACTGGAAAAAGCCTGCAATATGAGAACAGGGATAAATCCAATCATAACATGAGTTTGGAAATGTTTTATGTCTTCATGAACAAATGCAACAAGATTGTATTATTAACAAAATCCTGACACTGATAATACTAATTATTCATAGCAAGACATACTCCATAAGAGGACTGTGATGTTCTGAGGTATATATTAGTGTGTCAAATACATAAATCCAAGATAAATACAGGCTAATTTACTCCTCCATTACCCTCTTTAAGTTCCAATGGAATCATTATAGCAAAATGTGGATGCAAGACTTGATGACTCCACTCCAACACGAGAAAGTCTCTCTCAACAACTCTTTTCTTCTGAAGTGATCAAAGAGGCATCTTTCAATCTCAGCAGGATGTATAAACAATGTTTACTGCTCTGTCCCTCACAATTCAATCTTCTGTCCTCAGTCAAAAACAGTGCAATAGGGATATCAAAAAAAAAAAACCAACCCAAAACTTATGCTTCTACAGGCTGTTTCTGTAGATTTTCACGACCCCTGAGGGTTTATGTCTCAAAATGTGAAATGAGAACCGTGCAGCACCCCCTTTTGTAGTAAGAAAACTGCTGAGGAAATCCTTATTTTCTTCTTATGCTCAGAGTTACAGATGACCATTCTCACACAGCAACAGAATCTCATTAAAATCAAACCCTCCATTGTCCGGCAATGATACAGGAGAGTGTAATTCTTCTCTGAAAGCAGATCATCAATTGTCACTGAGCAGTGACAGTGGAGAAAATGCTTTCCTGTGGAGACCTGAGTCATCGGCCTGAACTTCTGCAACATTCTTGCATTAGGCATTTGCCTGCTGAGCAGTTATTTGCAAACACAGCAAGAGATAAACATGTTAGCCATGAAAACAGAAGAGGAGGGGGAGAACCAAGAAAAACACTACAAAAATGTGAGGAAATAGTATAAAATTTTGTAAATATCAGAAACAAGAAGTAGAAATAAACCTCACCCCAGCACTCATAAAACACAAAAGTTTCTGTAACATGTTCCTTCCAGGGACTTCTCTGAGCACTGAGAAGTACTTGCTCACATCTGGTACTTCAGAATCTATACCTCTATTTCCACATGCTTTTTTGATGCAGCATTTTCTGTTTGTTGTTTTCTTACAACTTCAAGTACCAGGCTATAAAATCCTAAATGAGCTGTTCAGACCACCAAATAAACTGAACCATTTCATATCAACTGAACTCAATTGTTCTCTTTTAATTAACCCCCCAAAAGATCTAACTCCTTAAAAATTAACAGTTCTTTCATCTTCCAAGCAAGTAACAGAGTACAAACATCAATAAATTCTGAAATGCCAGTTAAAACTGAAACTTCCCAGATGTTTTATTATTTCAATATGTGTAGATGCCTGTTGGAATAACCAGCATTCTTTCAAGAACTCCCCCCTCAGCCCCACCATTTCATTAATAGCGAAGTCATTGATGCAGTAAACAGAATGGACCACAATGACAAAAAAAAACCCCACTCTCAAAACCCTGTGGATCAAGTGATATCGAAGAAGAAGTGTTGTTGGGAGAAAGGCAAAAAAACTCCATGGGAGGAAAAGATTCAGGATAAAAATAAGTGGATTATTTTGAATTTTGGAAAAGTTGAAGAAAGAAAGTACCACAAAAGCCTACACACTGGTTTGTTAAACCCTTTTTTCTATTTTTTCCCTTTTGTAGTAATTTTCTAGAGTGCTGTCTCAGGTGTGACTGCACAGACCATGCAGCCTGACCAAGCTAGCAGAGGCTGTGGGCATGTTTGCATTATCTGGCAGACTTCAGATTTTACACTAAATTATATGTACAATTATGTAATGGCCTGTTTTCGTTATGGAATGTAAAATATAGTTCCATGGAAAACCTACTATCAAGAAGAATAATCCACTTTTTCTTTTGTGAGAGAAATCTAATTATATGTTCAAATCTCCAAACATTTGAACTGCAATTTAAAAGAAGAACAGGTGAATTAGAAAGCAAAGATAATAAGAATTAAACAGTTGTGAATGACTGTAATATGGCTTGGCAATGTCTGTTTAACTTAAATCATATACATTTTAAAAAATCTCTCTTCACAGATTAACATTTCCTTGCTCAATAAGAAAGAATAGCCCAGTTTGCTATGGCAATATCTACTGTTTCCTAAAACGGAGCTTACAAAATATTCTGGCAGCCTCCAACTTAATTGAAAATTGTACAGTCAGTGAAAGGTAGAGGGAGGAGATAGACACAATACTGAGGATGTCATTTTATTCAGTTTAATGCAATCAATGTGAGGCATCATTCAAAAGGCATAAAGAGTCTCCGTGGACTCAAAAGACAAATATTGAACCTTTGGGGAGATTAATACCATTCACAAAACTATACTCTTATCAGATAATAGAAATGTCTTCAAATTCATTCTCCTTTAAAAAAAAAAAAAAATTGTTATTTGCCATTGTCGAAAAAAGAGCAGAAATTCATTCTTACTCCTAGGATAAATTCACCTCTACTTAGTGACTATATTTATTTGAAGTAGGGATGAACAAACACACCCATGGAAAACCACTGGAAAATGCAGATTCAAAATCTAAATCCACTGTCAAAATTATAAACCTTCCAACAAACATGTCCTATACTGTGGTATTTGCAGATATCTGCACTCGGTTGTCATGGTCTCTGTGTCAACGTCAGCTTTCATAAACTCTGCAAATTAATTCCGAGTTATTGTTGAAACCACTCCACAACAATTTAGAGCTTAGCAAGTCTCTTAAACAGCTTTCAAATATGCATAACTAATGTGTAATTTTATATTCTGAATCTGCAATCTTGTTATGAGGACATGCAACTGCACTGCAGAGAAATCACAATTCAGATGATCACAACTCCTCCGACGTCTCTCTCATTATGTGAAGGATAAAAAATTATTTCACCTGCAAACCTTTCTTAAAAGGTTTTGTTTTATTTTTTTATTTATTTTTTATTTTTAAAAACTCAAACTCAGCCTTTCAAAGCATGTTATCTGAAAAAATGCTCTTGTGAAATTCCAAATGAGTTTCTAGTCTTCTTTGTACGGGAATATACTTGATGTTATCAGCCACAGATTAAAAAGAAAAATCCAGAAATTATTATATTTTTTAAAAGCTGAACTTAAAAGCTTCTTCCCCTCTTTGCCACTTTTCATAGAGTAGTTTCATCTCATTACATGCCTAATAAGGAAGGACTAATGTGACACCTTTCAGTAATTCCTGCTCTTCTTTTTACATTGTCAAGAGAATTTGACAGCACATGTTCCTTCCTTATGTGACTTAATGACAGACTAGTCTTATGAAGTGCGAATGAAGATCCTGTCCTTTTTGCCAAGACCAAACTCAAGGCCTTGTGTGAAGAAACCTGTTCATACAATGCATCCTGGTGAGCAAGTAGGGACTGAAAGATTTCAGGCCCAGAGAGCCTTGCAGAGAACATTCTCTTTGCCAATTAATTCTGACTACCTTATAACTTGAAAGGACTGAAATACAAGAAAAGTAATTTGAATTTTACTCCTGAAAAAATGTATTTGCCACTTCTACGTTATATGACAACACATTAGTTAAACATCTAATTTAGAAGCATAACTGGTCATCACCCAGCCATGAAATGATTTCCGAGAAGTAAGAACTGTTTCAAAGGACAACTCTTTTGTTGGAAGATGCACCAAAGGCATTACTAAGCATGCCACTGACTTTGACAAAACGAATGCAGAAGTGCAGGTACCTCTAGAAGAAAAATGATTTAATGTGATGATGAATCACATAGGCAGTACATAGGTCCTACTCAGTGTCATTCTAGATCAGTCTTCCTCATTAGAAATTGCATCTCTGCTCTTTCTAAACTTAGTACAAAAAACTTCCAAACACGATAACCTAATGAAGACTTGATTAGTAACTTCCTGATCTTCAGTTATAGCCAGTGGCAAAAAAGCAGAACATAATAAAAACTATGACAGGATTTTAAAAAACTCCAAAAGCCAAAGCCAAAGCCCAAAAACTCCAACATACTTCTATTAACCTTAAGCCATCAATTAGTGGAAGACATAAGCAAAATCTACTACAAATATACCCCCAGCAAAATTAGCTGGACCAGAAAGGTAAAACATAAGGGGTATAGCAGTAGCTCAGCAACAGAAATACTCAGTTTTAGATGTTGGTAGTGAGTGCATTCACCACATTAAACTGAGCTCATCAGACAAGTTGTATATTGGGATTCTGGAAAAAACACAGCTGTGAAACTCCTTAAGCTAAAATCCACGTTTTCTACTTCCTAAAAATTTTATACCAAATTTAACATAATAAGTATCTGCTTCCTTTAATAAGGCTTCAGAAAATATTTTCAGTATCTAGCTCTTGAACAATCACATCAGTGTACACAAAGAACATTATGAACTGTACTGCATCATTCAAACTATTTTCATGTAACAGTAAAATGTATGAGTGAGCTAGGTGCTCAAAGAGTTAAACAAATTTAAAACGTATAAGTTGAGCTTCAAAGCACTTATGTCAGAAAAAAATGTGCTTAACAAGATTTAAACACATCAGGTTTAGGGTCTGTGCAGCAGAGCGTTTTTAAGTTGCAGTTATTTTCAAGTCAAAATCACCTCCATCTACATTTATTTCAGAAAAAGAGAAATATGTTTTGATTACTTGTTTTAACTCCAGCTGTAATCCTAAGCAACACATTTTCTGACTTCTTGAGAGGGCAGCTATTTACAGGAAAGCAAGAGATTTTGCTTCTATAATACATGTTTTCAGTTTGTTCACATTCATGAACTGCTTTTTATGCCCATTTGAAACAGTACAAACTGCTTCAAAAGTATTACAGGTTTATGTAAAAAGCCAAGTATTAATGCAAGCTGATTTCTCCAAAGAGAATTCTGTAAAAGGAGGCCATTCTCTTAAAACCAAACCTGTAAATTGTATATCTGTCTACTCCTTTCTGATGGTGTTAATAATAGAGCATGGATACAGAGAAGGCATGTGCACAGTTTAATATACAAACGTATTTTTCTTAATGATAAATTTTAGTATCTCCTCATTTCAGCCACGTGTACATTCTACTTGCTCATCTAATCCTGTAGTGATTATTTTCTGGGATTTTACTGTCTTTGAACAATCTGAATCATTTTAAAACCTGGGAGGCAACAATATCACACAACTTGTCATAAAGTTTGAAGTTTGTGAGCAAATCAGTTCTACATCTGCAGTAATACTATATAATGGATTACAGAAGAAAGGTTCATTAGATCTTTATCATGTGAAGACCTAATATTGAATCAGTAAGCACCTAGTTGGGAAGCAAAAACTATACAGTAATTAATGTACTATAGTATGCATGCATTGATTTTTTCAGGGACTATATTTTAGCAGTAATAATGTCTGGCACCAGACTACAAATCAATAGGAGCCACTATTGTTCTGTTGGTTAAAAAAAAAAATTAAGGATAACAATCTTAACGTTTAACTGGCATGATCAGAGTTCCAGATCTCAATTTTGCTATTGTAGTACCTTGACATTATTTTAAATAAGATTTTCATTCCAAACTTATTTGAAATACAAATAAATACCCAGTCTTTGTACTCAATCTGTTCTTTCCATAAGCAACACGCTGTCAAATTGAGAAAAAAGCAAAACATAAATATCAAATAGAAAAGGGACTAAGTCTCCGTCATGTGAATATTCATGGGGATTTGTGTTTGCCACCACATTTCAAACACCATGTTATGATTTGCTTCCCTTCACTGCTTTCTCTTAGAATTGTTAAGCAAGTTTCAGACTAATACGTGAACACAAGATGAGAAAGAAACTGCATGGGTTTCCTGTAAAGGTGATATTAAGAGTATATTAAGAATCAAAGAAAAAGAAAAATTAACGTGAAAGTTCAATATTTTGTTTAAATCTTGGAAGACCTCAAGGGAACAGGGTGTGCAGCATCAGAGCCTAAATTCCATTTTCACTAGCTGTTTGTTGTAGACCCATAACCCTGCACAAGAGACTTTCCAATGCGCTCACAGTATAGAGGGATAAGTTAAGGACCAGCTCCAAAAAAAGCTTTACTAGAGAAAGAGGCAGGGAAGTGACTCAGGATGGAGGCTACAGGGGCCAAACAAGAAAGGCCTCTGTGTCTGGACCTGTGCTGTCATTTCATGAGCTTTCTTTCACAAACTTTAAAAAAAAAAAAAAAAAAAAAATTGTAAGTTGAAACTTCACAGAACTCCATGAAAATGACAGATGGAAAGAAAATCTTACACTAGTGAGAGTTGTAAGGTGTATAGAAATCCAAGGACAATTATGGTACACGTGAAGGTTATCTTGCCCTCTGTAAGAAATTATTTTACTTAATACTTGAGGTCAGAACAACCTTCAGAACAGTATAGCCAATATTATGGCATGCTAAAAATTATCATGGCAGACAAAAGAATACTCAATTAAGATTCACATTACTGATAACATTCCATTTTTAAAAGGAAAGCCTAATAAAAGGAAAATAATATTAATTTAAGGGGAAAAAAATCAGTCTATGTAATGTTTCTTTCTCCCTATCACCTAGAGTTCTTTTACTTACAAGGCAATACCAGTCCTGCTTCCGCTGTCTTTTCCTGTTAGCAGTATACAGCCAAGAAAAGTTGGCATGAGTAATTTAAAATTCATTGCCATTAGGACACAGAATGTAGCTGATGGAAGCAATGTATTTTCCACTTTTTTATACTGTGGTTAGCATTTCAGTATTTTTAGAATAAACAAAATAAATGGGATTATTATGTGTGTTTATATTATGAGGAAAATAATCTAAAAATTAAATTAGCATAATAACCTTTATGAAAAAGTATGCATGCAACCTCTATAAAGGTTGCTGCTAATACACGAGAGAAAAAGCATTATTTACTCTAGAATGTCCTTAGATTAGCCAGCTGGTTTTCTTATATACCAAAAGGTTAGAGTTTAAGGGCTATTATGGACCTAGAGATCCTGTTTCGCTCAGCAGGTGTACCAAACACGCAGTTCTAGGGGAAAGAAAAAACAGAAAGGACAAGAGCTCCTGTGATCTCACTTTATAATTCTTTTCTAAAATACACTTCCAATTTCAGAAATATTCAGCCAATATTTCCAGAGGGTTGTGATTTAACTGTTTTACCATATAACAAAAGACTTAAGCCCATGTAGTAGTTCATTAAATCTAAATTAGGAAATACTCCTAATTTGTAATTTTACCTTAGAGTGAGGATTGAAAGCATTCAGCAATTCCCAGCATTTGATTTGCTATTTTTAGCCAGGAAAGTGTGTGATCTAGTGCAGCACCATTTGCTTTTTTCAAATTGATTGTGCTGTCTTTTCGCTGGAAATAAATATACTATCCTAACACCATTTACATAAAAAATCTGGAACCAACACAGTGTCAAGCTGAAATGAAGAACAGCAAATCTGTGTTTGAGTGACCTTTATGTATAGTGTGCCCACAAAACCTACTAACAAAATAAAGCTTTTTCAGGGCTGTCAGGTTTCACCAACACAAGGTTGGAAAAGATAAATCAAGATACAGCAGAAAGAGTAGTATATGGTGAGGAAAATAAAACAAAACAGCACTCTTCAGAAGACAGGTTAGTTAAAGAGAACCCAGCATTACACTCACTCTGATCTGCTGGGTTTAGTATTCAACAGCTGAGACACTGATGATTCAACATTGGTTGAGACACTGATGATTTACATTTCAAAGAAAAAATGAAGCTTGCTGATGATGTTCCACAGAGTATAGGTGAGACTGCCTAATACTGCATGACCCATATCCATGGAGGCAATGCAAGCACCTTCAGAGCCCACCCTTCCCAGCACTGTTCATGAAACTCGAGCCTTGTCTCTCTCACCCCAAACAACCACATTTACCAGTATAAAACTTGACTCAAGCATAAAGGTAAACTCTTACAAGATCACAAGGATTCTGGTATATCCCTTTGTGAGAGTATCGATAAATCTAGGGGAACTGCGTCTAGGAAATAGATATAAACAATGGCAGGTTGTTCACATGCAGATGAAAAAATGAAGAAGTGAAGTGCTTCAACTGGCATCTATCTTGATTTCACTGGGGTTTTTTTTGTCTTGCAGGCGCTATTAATGCAATGAAACCAAAAGTCTCATTGTTGAATTCTGTCCATGTTCTTTAAATTTGGATATATTTACAGCACCAGATGTCAACATATCCCCTAACACTGCGTAGCACTAAATTTCTCAGAGGAAGATTTTGGCGCCTAACTGCCAAATTTCACTATCTTGAACCCTTTTTAGGGACACCACACTGCCCACCTCCCTTCCCCAAAAAAGCTTAAGAAGACTTTTCTAATAGGCTTAAATTGTTGTTATGTAAAGAAGTGATATATTACAAGAACAGCATTTGGCTATTCTCCTGGTGAACTTGAAGCTGGAATTCAGTTCATTGCAAAGTTGAGAAAGAAATTTGCTTTGGTTTAGTTTCTTGACATGTTTCTCCCTTGCTCATTGATCAAAAGCAGATTACAAGAAATTAGGTCTGAAAGAGTTTTTTAGGAGAATAAACAGTTGTGAGATATTCTCTTTAGAACCATGGTTGCTTCTGTCAAATATCATTGAATGGTTTGGGTTGGAAGGAACCTTAAAGATCATCTTGTCCCAAACCCCCTGACAGGCGCAAGCATACCTCATACCTATATGGGGGAAAAGGAGGGCACTAATTTATTTTTCCTCCTTGAAAGGCACCAATTTATAACCAACAATACTTATCTGAAAAACTTTTCCTTCACTCTTAGAAATAATGTATAAATAGATATGAACAAATAAGTAAACCAATAGGAGAACCAACCTTTATTTCCTCCTTGGAAACTTAATATTTTCAAAAGAACATCTTTGAGATTTTTCCTTCCACTGACTACAAAAGACCAGACTTCTGCAACTTCACAGTCCTATTAAAGTAGATTGGGCACAACATTTATATCTGTTTTCTCCACTGCAGTTTTAAGTTCTAGTCCTAAAACAGACTGCAAGTGGGGTGCCTTATCTTCTTCAATTCAAGAAGTCCCTCACAACCAAAAATAGCCTTAGTGAACATCATATCAACTTGATAGATAAAACAAGAGCATTTACATTTGTCCTGCCTCTTTCTCTAAACTCACTGCAGCTAAAAAAATCCCCCTTGTGTCTGTCTAAAGATTAGACTTATGTCAGTCTGAAGGATTGCTTGAACACAGTATTTGGTCATTATAGGTTAAAAATCAAATTAAAAGTAAACTTCTAAACATTTTGATTCTTTGCAAGGGTAACAGAAACAATGTTCACTTCCCCACACACACACATCTCTCCTCTTTTCTTTCACAAGAATATCCTATTTTCTTCCACAGTCTGAAAATGACCTTTCATTTCAACAGCTCTGTGGACTTCACTACTTGCCGAAACAAACAATTTCTTCCTGGCACAAGAGCAACTATTTTAATATTCTCTTCAGACTTTCTCTTCGTTGCAATCCTAATAAACGCATTCAGGTTTACGATGAAGAGAGATCCTACCAGACAAATGGCAGCAAGGTTACAAGCGCAAGCTGATGACCTTCTTAAAGCTTGTTTTTCAGAGCTGCCTGATGGGGTGAACATTCCAGTGATGTTATTCATTGAAATAGGAACTCCGAATATTCCCCTTTTCTGAGCAAAGTCATTTTACCTTGACAACATATCATCACTAGCTCTCTTCTGTACATCTCCTAGAACAGGAAAGAAAGGTGAACAATTTATCACTCATGAATCCTTGATTCTAATGCAGATATTAACTGAAATTCAATTTCTATTGAATACATATTTTGAATATTATATACACATTCATTTGCAGTAGCATCAAGGCACAAAGGCTAAACGTATCTGTCATCTGATCTGAACTGGGATAGAGATATAGCATTTTTTAACTATAGTATAAAACACTGGTGACTTGCACTTCACAAATTCCTGATTTTTCTAAAACCTTTAAGCCATTTAACCATTAGAAAGCAAACAGCTTAACAGGACTTCTAGTTTTATAATTCATTTGACTTCACCTTGCAAGAGTTAAAAAAGTGTTAGGTCACCCCAGTTCAGTTATTCTGAATACTAAACCTGTAATGATTTGTCTGCTTTCTTTCCAGGAAGGGCATTTATAGGTTGGATTACACCCCACAGAGCTGTACACAAAGGTGTGATTCCATGTCCTAATCTCCTTCTTTTAGCAGAGAGATTTCACCTCTAAAATACTCCCTGTGTGAAAGAGGGGCTCACCACTATTTTGTCCCACACTGAGAAAGCTGATGCCATCACTTCAGATGAATATGGGGTTTTCATTTGTGTACTAGTGCAATCCAAACTCACATGAAACTTATTGTCTTCCTCTTTTCTGCCTGAAAAGCAGACAGGGTCAGTCCTTACCTTACATCCTGAAAGGGCACTTTCAATTTGCTGGGAAAGAGTCAGAAATTCAGCTTGCTTCAGCAGAGAGAATTACAGGGTACAATCCCAAGTAAATTAATAACACACCAGGGCTACAGAAATAAGGTCACAGTGTCTTTGGCATGTTTTTGGATAGGATACTCACAGTTGGTCTAGATTCTTCTGCTAATACCCTCTTTGAAGGTACACTTTTTTCCACTGCAGTTAGTTAAAGTGGGTAAGAGAGGTGTGGAGTGCAAGCCTCACGTTTCTTTACCCACTTTAAGCTAGAGGAGTTTGGTTTTATACTGTTCTTTTGATACAGTTCCTTCCAGACCCCTGAAGGAAGCTCAGCCTCAAGCTGAGTCAGAGTTTAGTCCCTTGCTGAGGTGAACTGCTCTGAGGCAGGCCTGTCCTACAGCAGGGCAGGGATGGCAGCACACAGGGGTTTTCCTGAGCAGGGGAACCACCAATTCCAGACCAGCCCACCCAGAGTGGCTACAGAAAAAAATCTGCGGGAAATCTGCACCATGAACCCTTCCCGTGGTCAATGCCTGCACCCAGAGAGAGCTGTAGAGGAGAGATGTTACAGCACAGAGTCACTGAGACTCTTTTGCCAGGGCAGGGATGGGCAGCAAACCTGCCTGCAAAGTTGGGCCCAGGTGGAGAACCTGCAGGTGGCTGAGCTGCATGAGGTAGTGAGAAGGCAGTGGAACATCAGGGAGACTGAGAAAGAATTAGATGGTTCAAAGCACAGTCTGCCGGCGGACCTGCAGCCAAACAGCCACCAACTCCTCCCTAGCACGTACAGGAGGGGATGGGAGGCAGTAATGAGGAATGGAAGTTTGCAACAGCAAGATGCTCACGAGGCCGAAGCACCTGTCCAATGAAGTCAGACTGAGAGTTTCAGGTTTTCAGCCTGGAGAAGAGAAGGCTCTGGGGAGACCTTAGAGCACATTCCAGTACCTAAAGGGGCTATGAGAGCTGGAGGGACTTTTTACAAGGGCGTGTAGTGGCAGGACAAGGGGGAATGGCTTCAAACTGAAAGAGGGAAGGTTTAGATTAATTAGGAAGAAATTCTTCACTGTGAGGGTGGTGAGGCCCTTAACAGGTTACCCAGAAAAGCTGTGGATGCCCAATCCCTGGAAGTGTTCAAGGCCAAGTTGGATAGGGCTCTGAGAAACCTGGTCTAGTGCAAGGTGTCCCTGCCCACGGCAGGGGGTTGGAACTGCAAGATCCTTAAGGTCCGTTCCGGCCCAAACCATTCTACAATATGATTGTATGATTATAGAAGCACTATCTCCATCTATGTAGATGTACATGGTTTTCTATAGCTCTTTGCTAAGTCCATCAGCTATCACCCAAGAATGCTGCCAAGCTTATCCTGCAACATAGGGAACTATAAAAGAACAGAACAACAGGACACTGACCTACTTTGTCTTTCTCAAGATTATCCTAAAGATTTGATCCATATTCAGGTCTGTACTTGTGGATCTTCTTCTGTTACATTCTGGTAAGTAACTGTACACATTCTAAATGGTGCCTTACAATAGCATGCATTCATGTTGTTAGTATCTTTCTCAAAAAGGACATTTTTTCCCCCTGCAGTGTTGAAATAATCTTTTGTTGCCATCTTTTAAACTAACCAGCTGCTCCCTGCCAAGATCTACAGCTCAGCTGTTACCACTATAAAGGTATGTCTTCAAAACATTAAAATTTATTGTAGCTTTATTGGTTGACCCAGCTGTAATCTTAGAACTATCTTTATCAGTGTGCATTGCCCCTACCAATGTGCTGTACTTACTGCATCAGTTCTAAACAATGCAGTACTTTTGCCTGCAGTTACACTTTGTATAAAGGAGCCTGTAACTGGGAAATGGGAATAAATTATATCCCAGCAATTACAACAATGCAGAGAGACTTTTGAGATCATAAATGTCAGAAAGTTCAGTGTCAATTTTTCAGAGGGTAAAACAGAACAGGAAGTTAGCAATAAAAGATCCTGCAAAGTAAGCAATAGGGCATACATGTACAGACATTTGTCAAGCAAACAGGGTTAGGTGAGGTGCCTTAGAGCTGAACTCTTCCCATCCAGATTTATTCTCCAAAGCACAGTCACTAAAAGATGCTTGGATTTATAAGTCCACTAATATTTTTAAAAGGTAGTTTTCTTCCTCTATTAAAGTCTAGAGGATTTAGTTGTCCAAAACAACACTGTTTAAGAGACTTATCTGCATATGACTGAGGATCACCCTTTATAAAACAAACTTTTAACGTCAAAATTAAACTAGAGGTATGTAGTATAGTTCCAAGCAAGCAACTCTTGCCAAGTGGTTGTCAGATCAGAATGCTGTGCAGTGTATTTGACAGAAAAGCTACTGTAGTAACAAGAAACAAACCCAAGATTTAGTAGTGGAAGAATTCAAACGCCGCCAAAAAAATCACACAATAAGTGCTCTCTGTAACAGAGCTTTTGGGATTCTTGCTCATGCATACCTATACTCTCACATTTACGACCAGGCACCTGGTTGTTTTAGGGACTCCTCAAACTGAGATGTAGAAAAGATATTCTTAGGCCACTCTTAATAAAAAACAAACATGTATTTTAAAGGAGTGGGGAAATAACTAAAGATATGAGGAAAAAGCCCCATCACTCTCGAATGCTTGGAAAAATAGGACTGTAATCATACAGCACAACTACTCTAATCTGCATGATTAGGACAATTTTACAGATCCAAGTACTCTTTCCATTTATAACTCAAGGGCTATCTACCCTACACTTAATGCCCTTTTCCACTTGGCCCCCACCCACTAAACTTCTGAACTAAAATACAGGCACACTTTACTGGTGTGAACCCATTTAAGTTACCAGGATTAGTCATTCTGATGCATATTCTGTTTTGCAGTGCATCTGTATTAGGCAAATGCATTTATATATAAATGCAAATGTCTTAGCTGAAACAAACTACAAACTGAAAGGAGGATATAAACATTGCAACGAGTAGAGCAACAAAACATCCAAAAGTGAGGCATTAAATATAAGAGGACTGAAGCCAGAAGTCAAATTAGCTCAAGGGCTTAACTACACCCCTAGAATGAAGTAGTAGTCATTGTAAGAAATACAAAGCAGACTCTGACAAGCCTAATTAATGAATTAAAAAAAAGAATTCCAGTAGAATTCTTTTACAATAGACCTTCAAACCCTTCCTACTCATCAGGCTCAAAATTGTTTCACTGGGGGACACAGGGGCTATTGAGCTTAAATAGCAGCTGTTTTGTTCAGTTCACCTCATATCATATCAGAATCCCTGGAAGACTTGCACTGCATGCTAGCATCCACCTCGCCCCTCCCCACCAAAAAGTAAACTGAATCATAATATCCAAGCGAAAAATTCAGGAAACAGTTCACATTGCTGTTTAACAAACTTTTGAACCTACTAAACCTACAGGTTTCAGGTTTTACCTTTCCCTCCCTTATCTTGCCCAGGCACGCACCAGCAAAGTACAACCTTCGCACATTCACAAATTCCCATATCTGTAACTCCCAAAACAGAGGTCTATAAGGGAGGCAGTTTCATTTTTAGGTTTCCATGAAGCTATCAAACATTTTCTGAACCCTGTAAAGAGTGCTAAAGTAAGACAGGTCATCTAAAGTTTATTAAAGCATCTGTGCCTTGCAGCATGGAGTTCACATATTGTGAATGCAACATTACTCAGCCAATTTAACAAGATTAGCCAGCCTGCTTTTTCCACTTTCTGTCATTTCTTCATCCATAACAAGCCAGCTTGTAGCTAAGGGCAGCCAAGCTCTTTTAAAGCTTTATTCTTTCACAGCTAGTAAAGTACAGCATTTACAATTGGGAGCTATCATGTCAAAAGCACAGTAGCAGTAGCTTCTCACGGGTCATTCAAAGTGCGCTACACAAACCAAAACCAGGAAAATAGAAAGGAGACTGGGAAGAAAGCAGACTAATTAACAGTTCTAAATTTTAGTTAAACTCTGCTCAGCCTTCTGCTTCTCAGATCCAGCTAGACAGCTAATAAGCCTCGTGGAATCCCGGCTCTTAATTAACACACAATTATTTCCCCAGAAGGATTAGAAGTTTCACCGAATGCTCAAGAAGTCAGTTTTTACAGCTCCGGTTAGATTACTGTCTGTGTTTAGAAGCAAGGGTTACTGCTCCATATTCTATTGGTAACAGAGTACTTTTTTTAAATGCAATCACATCTCGAAAGAATGTCTGCCTTTTCATTGCACAAGGCTTCTGTCTATGTGAGCACGTAACATTCTCAGGCAATAATTCAGTCACTCAACATGAAAAGACAACAGCCCATAATGTAAGCATGCCAATTATACATTAGCTGTTTGAAAGCAGAACAATATGTGAGCATGCACCCTTCTGAAAGGCCAGTCCAACATTTTCTAGGCCAAGGTCTGAGACTATGTACTCCCTAGCAAGGAGCTGATCATCAGAAGCAAAATGCTAATCAAAGCAAAACCCGTTTCACCAGCAGCTTACTACGCTAACTTCCACCAGCGTGACTGATGTAGCTTCCCAAGGCATTCCAGCTTCTTTGCTGGCTGTTAGTCCTTCTTGGGCTTCTGGCTAAACACACAGTTCATTTTAAAGCCCTGCCTCAGTTTTGTGGGAGCAGGTGTGAGTTTTAAACCACAATGCTGAAGCACTTGCCCTTAAGAGGACAGTCAATCATCAGACCTTTATGTTACTTTAAACCATCCACAGCGTCTTCAAACAAAAGCTGGCTATGATACTCTTATGGTCCTAGAGATTTCTTTCTCAAGGTACAAGAGTGAAACCATCTCTAAATACACTAGCTTTCCTCTATGGATGCACCTCTATCTTTCTGGATGCACCTCTATGCTGAAAATTAATACATATTTTCAACATATCACCTGAGGAATTTGGATGCACTATGCTAAAAAGGTTTAGAAAACTGACAAATCTGGATGGCTTTACACACAAAGCACACTTACTGGCAGCAGCAGGCAAATGGCCAGCCCTTACACCTCCTTCATCATTTTAGCTGCACACAAACCCATTAGTCTTTCACACCACTATCACAAACCAGCTGCGACTGGCACACAAGACCACATAGCTGATGGAGGTTTTTCACTGCAGAGATGAATGTGATCTGGCCTGACTGAAGTCTCCTCAGCTAGGAAAGGTGGGTCTGTGGAGCTGCTGTTGCTAGTGCTCTTTTACAGGTCATGGCTTTCTTGCTCCCACCCTGGTGGCTCGCACTCCCAGGGGGGCAGGGAAGGACAGGGAAGGGCAGGGAAGGGCAGAAAGCTGCCTCCCTCCAGTGCCAGTGCATCCTGCCTGGGGGCCGAGCCCCCTCTGCACCAGCTGCAAGGCAGGGCCAGTTTAGGACCATGCGCCCACCTCCCCAGTCCCCTTGCTTCTCTTCTGAGCTTCTCTTCTGAGCTTCTGTTTGCTGAAGTAGTTCACCTCTGCCCAATACCTCCTGCTCCCCTCAGCCTCTCAACAGAAATAGTGCCCCAGGCAACTAAAAAAAAAAAAAAAAGAAAAGAAAAACAACACACATAACCAATTAATCACCTAAGTTTGCAATAAAAATGCAGTGTGACTTCCAACCCCTAAGCCTGCCCCCAGAACCACGTGTCACCTTTGTCCCTGTCAAGCCAGCTGCTAATGCCACCAGAGACTGCTGGCTTTAGACCAGCCACTGTGGATATCCTTCCAGCCAGGTGAAGAGTTAGGAAATTGTGGTTTGGGAGGCCTGGGAACATGGAGAGGAAGCCAAAAAAGGTTTTCTGTCTGCTCAGTGCCTGGATAAGTCCTGTAATAAAATCCTCAGAGTGAAGATCTATCTCCAAAACTGTCAGCCCGGCTCCTGCTCCCAAGAGACCTGCAAATGTGCTGAGGCTGCACTCAATCCCACTAGATGTGGCATTAAGGAAGATGATATTCAGCAGTAGCAGTCTCAGTGGAGACCCTGGGGTCTGACAGGGTCTGGCATAGTTGCACATGTTGCTGCTGGTGCTCTTTTACTCTTCCAGGTCATGGCTTTCTTCATCATGCTGTAGTTTACTTTGCCAAAAAACTTTGAAAAGTTTCTCCCTTTCTGGAATGACTAAGCTTTCTCCCAAGGAAGGCCACTGAATGGTTCCTGAGGGTCAGCCATGGACTAAACTAAGGAGTGTCTTCAGTGAAGCATATTTCTCTGTGCAAGTGTAGCTCTTCAAGGAGCATCAAGCCCACTGTTTATTTTCGCCAGATCAGATCTGCACTGACAGTCCTGTGACCAGCCACAGGCCTCTGCTTATCCCTGCAAAATGGTGTTTGGATGCAGAGGAGCTGTGGTCTGCAGCCCCCATGCCCTTTACCCTGGAAGGGACACCACTTTTTCAGTCCCATGGCCTGTCACAACTGCTTGGCAGTGCCAGGTACCTCCAGCCCATTTGTTCTTTGACCGTGGGTCTGCAGAGGCCTCTCCTGCCCCTTGGCTGCAGAAAAAGGCAATGAAGGCATCCGCATGGTCACTCCAGCGGGGTTCAGGTACCAGCAACCTTTATTTGGCACACTGTCCTCAGCTAAGGCAGTCCTTGTCCCTGCCACCCATTCCTGGCTCTCCTGTTGAAAAGGATGAATGCTGTGATGATAGTCTCTGCAGGGCTGCTTGCAGCTTCTTGGCAGGGCTGGCAGTCCCTGGGCCTTCCCCTCAGTGCTCCAACAGAGCTGTCTGCACACCCTTGCTAAAGGAGACAGAAAAAAGGGCCTCAGTTCTGTGGCCGGGCAGAAGGGCTCCCAAGGCCCCAAAGCCTGGCTCAGGCTGCAGTTCCTGGCTGTGCTGCCGAGGCCATCCCGTTGCTCTAGAGGGCCTGTTGTAGGCCCTCGTTCCACCTTCCTTACTCTTCCAGTACTTTCCTCAAGAGCCGAAACTCTGACTGCTGCTCTGAGGTGCTCTGCCTTGCCGTGCTTTGCCCCATCTCCTTCAGCTTCTTGGCGTAGGCCTTTCTCAGGACGTGGGAAGGGCGATAGGGATCCTCAAACACATAGGGGCAGGAGGTCTGCAAAGGCAGAAGAGACTCTCCTAAAGCGCTGCCACCCACAGCTGGGGCTACTCCCAAAGCTTCAGCCAAAGTGTGTGCCTTGCACAGGTCTGGCTTCACGTTCACAAGGCAGAAGTGCTGTTCCCTCGCAGAGAGGGCACAAAGCAAACAGCCCATGCCACAGCCAGCTGCACGCTCCAGCCTGGGGCCTTAGGGACAGCTCCTCCTGCAGGGCAGAAGACCCCTGTCCAGCCCCCAGCCATGGCACTACTGCTATGCTACCTTTCCTGCTCCCCTGCCAGCGAGCAGAAAGGCCAAATGTCCTTTTCCTGGAGGCTGTGAGGTGCATGCCATACCTGTCCTTTCTCAGTGACCATTCGGCTGCCAAAGTATTTGCGCCACACTTCTGCTTCCACCTCATGGCGCTTGGATGCCATCAGCAGCTGGAGTTCTCTTTCTTCCTTCTCAGTGTAGAGGGGGTGACTTCCCTGAAGGCCATGCACACACCACACATGCAGCATTAGCCACCTTGAGCTTGGGCAGGGCAGGAGGGCTGGGACCATGGGCAGCTCTTGCTGCCTCTCCTGCCCTGGCCCAGAGCCTGAGCCGTGACACATGACTGGCAAAACCCTAGGATGTACCTACCACTTCTGAGGCTTGCAGAATAGCTGCAGAGACCTTAAACCCTGGCTGAACTGGAGATGTGGGGTGCTTCAGCGTCATCTGGGTCTTCTCCTGGATTACAGGCAGGTATCTAGAAAGGACAGCCAGCAGTCTGAGCTTGAGGTAGTCGAGTGTGAGCTTGCATCACAGCCTGTCCTCTGGCACCACCCAGCAGTTCAGTAGGAGGACCATGTGTCCAGCAGGACAATGTCTCCAGGGCCCTTTGGCATCAGCACATGCACCCCAGACAAGGGAAGCATCACCCATTATCACAAGTGATAATGAGGGTGATAATGAGGGTGATACTGAGGGCATGCCCTCAGCCACACCACTCCTCTACAAGGCTCACCCGCCTTGGCCAGATTCCTTGTCTCTAGCCTGATCGATTTCCATTGACTGCTGACTGGCCTGAGAAATCCTCCGCCGAGCCAGGAACACTGGATCCAGCACACTTACTGCAAGCAGGAGGCAAGAGAAGAGCACACAGTCTTTGAGATCATGTGGGACAGCATGGGTGGCAGAACTGCGCAGTCATGCCACACAAGGCTCACCAACAATCCTTGCCACTCCTAGGAATCACAGTTCCAGGCAGGCCCCTTTCTTTTTTCCACACTGGATCTGCTCCAGAGCTGAATTCCCACGAAGCCACCCACCACCCCCGGACACGGTTTTTCTCATCTCCCTCTTATACTTAGCCAGGAGAAGGGACCCACCAGTGGGAAGCACTGGGAGGTACTGGGGAAATCCCAGGGCCCACTGGGGAAATTGGGTTGTAGGGGCTGCCCAAAACTCAAAGCCTCTTCCAGAATAGGTTGCCCCATAGTGACCTCAGACCTCTTGCCCTCGTGAGGGCAAGAGCACCCACAGTCCCCTGCCAGCACTCAGCTGAGGCATACCTCTGCGTGAACCCCCGCCCCAAGGTGCTGAGTCTCTTCTGGGCTTCAGGGAAATCGGCGGGGCCAATGGCTGGTGCGGGGTCTCAGCTACAAGACTGGAAACAAGAAGGCACCAGCTGGGTAAAGCTGGGGCAACAGGCTCCCTTGGAGGCTGACACTTATAAGCTGCTGGCACACATCTTTGGGGGCTACTGCCTAGTCCTTGGACGACACAGTGTACATGCCGTCCTTGCTGCCTGCACAGACCCTCTCACCTCTCTCAGGGCACATTGGAAGCAGAATGGCCACTTCATCTGCAATCTCCAAGCCAGGGAGGAGTGCGCAGTGGAGAGGGAAGCTCTCCTGTGAAGTGGCTGCTCTTGCCTAGGTTTGGCTGGAAAGGAGCCTCGGCAGGAGGGTACCCCCACAACAGTGGCTGAGCAGGCGCTTGACAAGCTGAGGGCTGTAACAGCCATCCTGCTCACCTTGGCAATGCGACAACCTCGTCTTGACTGACTCGACTAAAATCATTTTGGCCCGGAAAGGCAACAATGCTCATCATGTTGGGGTCCTGGAAGGGAACAGCAGTACGTCAGCAGACATCCAGAACATGTGCTGGTTGCTCAGAATGGTGGCAAACTGCCTTGGTGCTCGAAGACACAAAGGCTGCCTCTCAGAAAGCTTCACACCACCTTCTCTCTTGATGTCATTAGCCCCTTCCCTCAAAGGGGCTGAGGCACTCCCAAGACTTGGACTAGCTCATTGGGAGTGTGCCTAGGCTGGGTGGTGAGGCAGGTGACAGCAGCCCAGAGAAGGCAGCTGGAAAGTTTTGACAGCACAATGCCACAGAACCATGAGGAGGAATCCCACAGAAATGACAAGCTCACCTCAAGAAGGGCTTTCAGCATGTTTCCTGTTGTATCCAGCTCCAGCAGGCAGCTGTCAAAGAAGGTCATGATGACCACTTTTGTTCTCACAGCAAGGATACCGATGGTCCTGAACGAGAATTCCACCTCTTTGTTGTCTCGGAGGGCCCCAGCAAAGCAAAGCAGGGTCTCCTGTACACACTGCTCCACAATTTCATGGCGAAAGTGGGTCTCTGCAGCAATCTCCTCAAAGTCTGGCTGAACAACAGGTATCTCATCTAGCAAACAAGCATAAAGTAACCGTGTCTGTCCCACCACAGTTCAGCCAACTCAGAGACTAGAGGACATCAGCGCCCAGCTCTCAGGCAACACTGCCAGACAGTGCTCCCCTTTCAGCTTCAGCCATGTCTCCAGAATGGACACAGTGGACAGGAAAGGCCAAGCAAAGCTTTGCCTCCTGCTGTGAGCAACCAGATGGAGCACAGGGGAGCTGAGCAGATGAGGCTGGCTGCTCAGGGAGGGGCAGGGTGCTGGGCTACCACACCTGTGCCCACATTCAGCACTCTGCAAGTTGGAAGAGTCTTTGTTTGCCATATCAGAGGTGTTGGCACCAAGCCAAAATGCAAGGCCTGTGTAAGGAAAGGATCCCATCTTCTTACCAGGAATTTTGGTCTCATCACTCTCAAGGTTGTAAAACATCTTCAGAGGCTTGCTCAGAATGAACGTAGGTCTCTCAACAGGCAAAACCTTGCCCTCTTCCACACTGGCATGCACTGGGACAACTGCAAAAGTCCCAATTCCAATCTCCACTGCCTGAAAACACAAGCAAGAAGAAGTGTTGGCAGGGCTGCCCAAAGGTAAGGAGGCTGCCAGATGACTTGCACAGCCTTGGGGATGGCACTTTGGACCCTGCTCTGGAGCCCCAGAGGGGCAGGATGAGGCACAGGCAGGAGGCAAGACTCACCGTCTTCTGCAAGAGCTGTCTGTAGATGTACCGAGACATTCCAGACCAGACTTTGCAGATTTCTGGAAAGAAAATGAAAGCCGTACCATGCTCTGAAGTCAGCACAGGCCACCATCCCCCATGCCTCTACCCATGCAGGTGACAGTGGAGTGCTCTCAAGCTCTCCCTTGCCCTGAATAAGCACTCTCACTGATGGGGCTGCCCAGCTGCGTTCTTGACTGCCCCCAGGCTCAAAGCCCACCACGTGTCCAAGACAAGCCTGGAGAGGAAAGACAGGCTGTAGTTTTGCGAAGGGGATTTCCACTTTTAGACACTGCCAGTGCCTGGAGGCCTGGGGTACTGTAGGTTCCCAGATGGGGCTAACATGTATGCCTAAAATACCCATAGCCAGACGGCTGTGGAGCTAACCAAGGGTTGTTGGTAATAACAGACAATGACTGTGAGTAATAACCAAGGACTGTTGGTATTAACATGCTGTGGGAAAGGACAAAATGAGGCTGGAGAAGAGGGCCATGTGGAAGTAGAGCAGCACTTTTCTGGGACAAACATCCTTGTTCTAGATCCCGGAGATAAGCACAACACAGTACAGCGCAAGAGCAGGAATGAGGCCAAGAAGTGGGCATAGACTGTAGAGGGGATCAAGACCACCAAAGACCCCCAAAGCCGTCTGACCCATTTCCCGAAAGGTGTGAAAGAACAGACTGCACATGACAACTAATTTGTGTAGAAAGCAAGAAACCTATCCATAAAAAGGTAGCCTTACCAAGCCTGGTCAGACCCCCCTGGACCCTGGACTTACAGCCATGTGCTTATATAGTAGTAAGTCAGGGACTAACACAGAAATTTCCATGCTAACTGTGTAATTTTTTAATAAAACTTGGTGAGTTTTTGTGGACTCTCTGATTTTTGTTGTTCCTTTCTGTTGCCTGATATCAAAAGAGAAAAACCCATGCAACAGTGTTAAAATAGTAAAATAAAAAGCAGGCCTTTATTTGGAAGCTTCCAGGTGTCCCAGTGGTCATGGACACACCCAGCATCGGATTTCTACAATTCTATAAGTTTAACAAATCATCATATCTAACAAACTTTGTCCAATTAGAAGAGCAGTTGGTTAGGTAATTTCTCCCTGGATACTGCCCCATTGGAGTTGGTCCAGGGCTTCCTTCCTCCATGTCTTGTTATGTCTTCTCAGATTCTGATTGGAAAACAAAATGTACTTCAAGGTTCTCTTCTTGAAAATAAGACTAAACAGTATTTCATGAATATGTTAGATGATTAGTTTATTACTCTAAAATCTAACAGAAAGGGCAGGAAAAATTCTAAGAGCTATATAACTAGGTAATAGTAATCTATAGACCTACAAATATCTGAAAAGAATATAAAAAGCAAGTTATCTTTAGGCATCACTTCTACCACAAGCATCTAAGAATCTTGGGTGCTCCCTTCTCCTTAAGGGTGGGACATCACAGCTACCAAAGCCACCTTCAAGCTCCAAGGCACAACAAGGCAGGGCTTTCCTTGCAGCAGTCTGTACCCTCCAGAAGGGTCCCACCTATGGCCCCAGCCTCGGGCTTTCCGCAGCTTGTCTCCATGTAATCCTGGCACTGACAGTGCTCCTGCAAGGGACCCCTGGGGCCTTACCCATGGTGCTGAGCTCCCTGAGGGTTGGGAGCTCCTCTGGCTCCACAGCGCTATAGAGCAAGTACTTCTGCATCTTTGCCCCTCTGCACTGCAACAGGTGGGGAAAAGGTGCTTTTCCTGCTACAAAAACCCTCTGCTCCTCTCCTCCCCCTCAACACTTCTCAAGTGGTGTCTTCAGTACTCTGCCACAGCCTCCTTCCACCTCCTGGCAGCAGGACAGCTCCTGCGCAGCAGAGTGCTGGTGACAGCAGTCCTGGTGTCACCCAGGCCTCTCCAGAGAGGGTGGTCCAGGGACACTGTGTGGAGCAGGAGCTATCGCTGTGGGTGTCCCACTGTGACATCCAGAGGTAACACACAGGCCTGCACAGAACCTGCCACCACACAGCCTCACCCACGTTTGGCTTCAGCATTAGCAAGGGCAGCCCCACTGGGCACCCCAGGCTGCTGCACTGATGGTCCTGCCTGCACATCTCAACTCATCCTCCCTAGCTGGCCACACAGAAACTCCTGGAACCTGGGGTGCAATATGCATTAGTGCTGAAAGGCTTTGCACACTCAGAATAGGGCTGGAGAGGACCACCCCAGGTCACAAGAGAAACTAGCCCACATTTTGGCTCAAAGGACAACATTCATCCCCTCCTATTTCCTAGGGCCACTGGGATGCATCTCTTTCAGTACACCAGGATCCACAAAGGACTGCAACTGCACATAGGCTGCTGCAAAGACACCATGTGCCTTGTAGCTGCATCCTCCAATGCACAGTCATCCTCCTGGAAGAGTCCCCTGGGCATGACTATTGCCTTCCCAAACTCTCCACCGAGCTTGCGGAGATTCTTTGCACCTGGATATAGGCACCCAAATTAACCGTCTCAGACAGGGACTGATAACCACGTGCAGGTGATATAAGAAATCACCTTCCCTGAGACAGGAATTTCGTTTGGCCAGCAGCTTGTCATTTTCTCCTACTCACTACAGTGACATTATCCCTACTCACTGTTCAGGTAAACAAGGCACAGCTGAAACCCTGGTGGACCATAAGAGCATTTTCACTTAGCCGTAAGAAAAGCCCCATCAACATTTGTCCCCACAGTGCTTCCCATGTGAAAGCAGAGTGCCAGGCTCCTTCATGGCTCAGGTGGTTGCCCATCCATTGATTCTGCTGCAACACAGACCAGCCACAAAAATAAATAAAAACCCATGTGCAGGCATGTATAACTCAGCCACTGACTGTGGTGTACAAGGTTTGAAGGAACACGGACATGGGTGGCTGTTGTTGTCAGGTGGAATATAAATAGCTACCCTGAGCTGATGGCCACTCCAGATTTATTATTTTTAATACAGGCAAACTAGGCTTAACTTCTGGTTGTTTATTTTTAAACATTGACCAGTTCCTTTATTTAATTATATATGACTTTAAAATGCTGTTCATGAAAACTTCTTAAGTTTTCATAATACCTTAAGGGTGCCTTCTCATTAACATTTCTTAAACTTTCCGTAAAGGTGTGATTTATGGCCTTATTTGACAACTACTCATTGGACAGATTTTGAATTCACTGAGACGGTCTCCGTGAGTAAATGTTATTCATGTACATTAGTGGTTTCCAAGTCAGGCAATTAACTTACAAATATTTGCAGGCTCCTTCCTTGTTTTTTTCACAACATAGTCAGGCACAGTATTAATATCCAGTACTGAGTTTAATAAAATTTCCATTGCCTTCTGGGGTTAATAATGAACACAGCAGGGACAAAATCAGTATCACTGTATTAACTATCATTAAATAAGGTATCTAAGCATTAGCATCATAGCAAGTGAAAAGTTTAGTGTATATAAAAAATTTGTATTTGTCTATTTAAGTCATTCAAATTCTAACTTTAACATTAAGCCTTGGATTTTGAAATTAGCAACGTGCAAACACATTGTACATGGTCAATTAAGCTGAACTCCACTATTTCACACAACTGCAGAAATTATGAAAAGCAGAACTAAACTTCATTTCAGTCAGTTTCAAACAAGTATTTTAGATTTTTCATTAATGAAAATAATTGTCTGAATCAATTGAGTTTAATTATCAAATTCTCTGAAGATTTGATCCTACAGCATATATCCATCTAATTAAAATACTTGGAGTCGTCAAATCTGAGGCATGTATTATGCCTGCTCTAGCACCTGGAAGTTTGTGGTAGAGGGCTCAAGGACTATTCCCTGCTGGCTAACCTAGGGCATTTGATTTAAGCATTTGTGTGGACAAACAGGTTCCATTTAACCTGCCAAGCCAGCAAAGAGAGGAAAACACAAACCACGTAAGTCTGAATTCACCTCTGTACATAATAAAATGAGGGCACAATCACATTTGGAAAGCTGGAAGGAAAAAGAAAATGCCTTAGAAGGACATCAGTAAAATAGAAGGGGAGAGAAGAGACAAGGGGTCCCAGCTCCACACATGCTCAGGGCAGTGAACTCACCCAAGCACTCCCGTAATCCCATCTGAATTACACTGAGAGAAAGGGAGAAGGGCATTGTTAATGTCTCTTGCAGTCGTCTCCCACTATGGATACAAAGAAAAGCATGAGTCCATAAACACAACACGAACTTAAATGATGCCCGTGCATGGGTTTTCCCTGCACTTTTTTCTGTTAGAAGCTTGATGATGGGAGGAGAGGCACCATGTGAGCACTGATTAACTTCAAAATGCACAAGTCTGCATGGTTCTGGTCTGAGAAATTTTATTTATAGATGACCCCTGCTAGGGAAGACCTGCTACCTGCTCATACTGCTGCAACAGACTGCATCCACTCTGGTTCTAAAAGTAATCCTGCTGTTCTTAATGTGAACCACACACCGACACAGTAATTAATATTAGTTGGCATTTATTGGCAGCTTAGGCTAATAAGTCTATGGGTATAAAAAGCACGGCTTCTTAAGGCAGGCCTCTTCAGAAAAAAAAACCAGAGGTAACACAGCAGAGAAATACAATGAGACTTTGCTTGCAGCTTCACAATATGCATGTTTTACAGATTGGAAGTACAGGTGAAATACAAAGAGCAATAAAATAAAATTTCCAAGGACTAAATCTAGACCATCCTGTATGCTAAACATATTCTAACATACACAATTCAAATGACATTATTTCATCAGTATCGCAATTTATCTTCTCACACAAATGAGAACAAAATTAGTTTTAAATGACTCAGAAGCAAATTTTTTCCTCCTTCAGTCTCAAACAGGGTTGAGGAGTCTTTGAACAAAGGCACTTCCAGTGAATACCTGCAAGTATCTGTAAGCACTTGCATTTCTCATTTCCATCTTTATTTTTCTCCTTCTTCCTCAAAGCAATTAAAATCTTCCTTTTGCTGGAAGGCCTGTGAGGAGTAGTCACAGGGGAGTTCTGAGAGATGATGAGGGCCTGAGGTGAACCAGCTTCCTCTGGGTCCTTGGTCAGCATCATCTCCATGGTACTACTGGCAGTGCCGTGCTTCTGGTAAACCTTTCTTGGTGTCACCCCAGCAAGCACTGGTGGCACATGGAAATGCTGTTTCCATTGCTCAAAACACTGAATCCAGCTTTGTGTCTCTGTCCAAGGGCTGACTCACTCCACTCATTTCCACCCTGACTGACCTAGCCCCATTTCATCTGGAAGAATCAAGCTGTACTTTAGATAAGTGCAGCTAAACTGGGGAGATGATAACTCTATTTCTGCATGTCCACTCAATTAATCTGTTCCTGGACTGTCAAAGATAATAATTCTCTAAGAATTACCCATTAAGTCATACACTTAAAATTATTTTCTAAAGCCTCCTATTGTCATCCGAGAACTCTGATGGTGACTCTTGCCATTACAGATCATTACTGTTCAGCATCATCACATCCAAAATATGGATTTTGGTTTTGCTTGTTCATTCACAGGACTATAAATGTAGTGAAGGAATTACTACTCCATATTCTACTTCTTATTTGCTAGAACTTTCCTTACCTAATTTTCCCTCTGAGACTTTTGCAAACTTCTATTTCTTTATTCTTTTATGGTCTTTTTCTGCAATTTTTCCTCATCTTCATTATTACTACTGAAACTATTCATTGTCTTTCCCTTTCCAGTTTGTAAAAACCTTAAACTCCCTCCCTGCCCCAAACTATTTACGAGCTTTCACTTCTGCTTTGTATCAGGTTGGCTAAAGCTCTAGTTTTCTGTTTCGCTAAATCCTAATTAAACTTCTGGCCCACACAGAGATGATGCCTATTACCTCTGTGGCAGCTTTTCCTTTTGCCTAATCTAGAAATACTCATTTTCCTATATATTTTGTACTAAAGGAAATTGTCTTTAAAGATGAGAAACTTTGCTCTTCAAACACTTAATCAGTGAATACCATGCAGAGATGTAATCTGCTTTCATACAGTCCTCCCAGCATCAATCCAAGATGAGCAGTTTTCTGCTGTCTACCAACCAGAAGACTGAGATCATTTGACCAAGATAAGACATAAATATTCAGATCAAAAAATAAATAAGTGAATTGATAAAATTGAAAAAAAACCAAACAAAAAAAAAACATGGAAAAAAGAAAAAACCAAACCAATCAAGGGGGAAATCAATCCTGATGTAAAGCCAGCTAGTTAAACTGTATTCTTGCTACATAGCCACCATAGCCCAATCCCTGCAGTTTCCAGATGTTTATTACAGGATATGCCTGGACAAATCTTCTTTCATAAAAACTCTTTGACACAAAGACATTAAACTTTAAGTACCTTAACACAATAGTGAACCTTTAAAAAGGGATTTACTTTAACTTCTTATATACAAAAACAGCTGGAAAGGGAACAGAATGACAATGAAGTAAAACAATGCTTACAGACAACCACTTAGTAAATCTCCACCTTCTTCTCCTTTAGGCACAAAAGAGAATTCCATCAGCACCGTTTACACAATAGTCCTATTAAGCTTAACATTTTCTAGAAGATTAAGGGCCTGATCGAAAGAACACTGAAATCACTGGAAATCTCACTATTTTACTTGAACAACTTTGGATCTGGTCCATACTGACTCCATAAGAGTAACTGCTTACAAGAACTCAGATTAAATCTGGAAGAGAATAACTCCAGTTATAACCTCCATAAAAATACAATAAAAAGGAACACATGCTTACTTTCTATTTACTTTACTTTCCATATATTTTAGAAAAGGACATTTCCAGCATTTTGCTCCACAATATAATCAAATTAATTTTGTCTGAGGAAATGAAATGAAAAAACAAGGCATAGAAGTTGATTCCAATTCTGAGATTTATCATCATTCACAGTGAAAATAACTGCTATTTTACCCCTGAAACATATTTCATGCTGAAACAAAAATTATTTGCCAAAAATTGGGGTGAGAGTGGGACATACTTTTTCTTTCCAGAAAATGCTCTCTGTATTGCTGGTTCCAGAGTCCCAGTTCTGCATTCTGGCCATGTCCCAATTACCTACAGGCTTTTCATCATCATTTCACATGTTCATAAAATGCAAGATCATACTTCCGTAACTGAGAGTTTTACTCTCACTTGTATGCATGTGTGTGTGGTCATGTACCTATACTGTAGACCAAGGCCAAAAAATGAATATAGCATCAAATGATAAAAACAAGGAACATGATTTCAGAACATTTTAACTAAAATGTATGCTGATTGAGTACTGATCATTCCTAATTTCAGGCAAGGCTTCTATTGTTTTGCACTGAGTTCCAGAGAAAATACATTTTTATTGTCCCTGTAAGAGAAAAAAAAAAAAAACAAAACTCAAAAAACCATGATCAAAGAATGGTTGTCAGCTGGCTGACAAACACATACAGATTTGTAGGACAAACGAAGCCATGGCTACAAGCAGCAGCTCATCATACCCCAAGATAAAAAAAAAAAACAAAACAAACAGTGTCAAAAACTCCAGTGATTTAAGTGGGACTAGAACAGATGCCAAAGTCACAGTGCTTTCATAGCCAAAAAGGTTAAACCACTTCGTAATTTTTTTTTTACCACTCTCACAGATTGCAAGTTATTATTGCCTAATGCCACACTTGGCAACCAAATGGTACAAAGGAAACCTCTATTCTAATTTCACAAGTAATTTCATAAATTTATGCTAGGCTTGTTAGATTGCTGAGATATCATTAGCATCTTCTATACATTAATAGATAGATCCTAGACATGCTATCTCATCACCCAGCAATAACTGGACAAGCTGCATCAGACAGTCCCAGTCCTAGCAGATTAGACAATCAAGCAATATGGAACATCTACCGACTTCTTCCACCTCAAGACAGATGACGGCTATGATCCAGCATACAGGGGACAAGCAGTACAACTGCCACTACAAAATTAAATTCTCTCTGTATTCTGAAGACGTTTGAATAAACCAAATGTGTTTATACCAGGCTGCATTTTGGCATGGCCACAGAATTTTTGATGCAGCACTGGAAGTTCTAACACTGCATTTTTCATACTGCCAAACCACACGAAGTTACTACAAAAATCTCCCAAACTTCTGCCATTAGGATGCCCAAAGCACACATTTCTGCTTCTATCTCATTTCAGTAGGCAGGCTTAAAGAGAAACCTTCTCAGATGAGGCTCATGTGCCATTATGAAGTCCAATTCCTGTACGGAATCTTCTTTCTTATGGCCCTAATTCATTTTTTTCATAGGGGAGAAATATTATGCCCGTTACACACATATAACGACTGAGGCATGGAAAAGGAAAGCAGTTCTTCTAAGTCACCACCGCTAGCAAAGCAAGAGCACAATCCTGTCTTCTAACGTTGGTACTACATCAAACGACAATTTCTGCCATTCCCTAAAAGCACATAAGCTCTGGAAACTGTTTTATTACAGCAATCACCTCTAGAAATTTGCAGTATGACTTTATTACCCAGAAAGCTCATTTTGGCAGGAAAAAAAAATACAGTTATATACATTTTTTTTCCTAGCCCCATTTTTTGTGATTTCTCAGATTAGAGTGCCAATCAAGTATTATTCTCCCTCTTCCCACAGAGATCACAACACAAGGTGGTTATTTATTACCTGCTGAAAATTCTAAAAAGGGGCATTAAAATTTACAGCTTTATACATTACAGTACTATAGATAAAGGACTTCTGATGATGCAATAATTTTCCAAATTCTGGTCAAGGATTTTCAGTTAATATTCTTCAATACTGTCCTATAAGCCTATAGTTACATTGTTAAATCAATGTATGCAACTATTATTTGGATTTTCTATCTTGGCTTGCAATTAGAACTGCATTTCTGAAGCTATTTATCAGCGTCATGTCATAAATGCTATTTCTTCCTTCCTAATTGTGCTTTTGTTCCTTTCTGTACTGAGCAAAATATGGCAAAGGGTCAAATGTCTATATCCTTTATTTCCAGCAAACTGAATGTTATAACCTCATTTTTTGGTCAACTCCAGATTCTTAGAAATTACAGAATGGTGGAAGCTTGGGGATAAGTGCTCCCCAGATATCTACTGCCCAGCACTACAGCAGCAAGGGAGAGCTGCAGACAACTTCCTAATACATTCTTCCAGAAAAAGTTTTTCCAGTTAAAGCTAGTAGTAGAGCACAACCAGTAAAAGCCGTAAGTTCTTCCAAAATATTCCCACTCTGCTCTTGACACTGCCTTTTACAGGAAGCAATGATCCCCTTTGACCAAGTTTTCCCCAATTACAGGGAAATCTATGAGAAGCACTGAAAGCCAGCAAACTCTCAAATGCTTTTCAGAGCTAAGAAAATCCAAGCCTTCCTACAACATTTCTGACATCTTCCCACTCTACCCTAAATCACATTTACATGGCTCATTCTTCTATTTAACACTTCCCACAACTTGAGTCTTTCCTGTCTTCACTTCCTTTTTCCTCCCTTTCCTGCAAATATCTTTACTTTTGTGCTTAGCTCACACAAGAGTTTTCACAGCGCCCATGTGATATTTTTCCCAACTGATCACTTCTTTAAGTCACTCTCTGCCTTCTGGAGACAGACACTCCCCTCGTGACTGCACAGCAGTGCAGATTACTGCAAGACAGCATGCTGCGTGGCTACTTTTACTTGTAATTAGCACAGCTCCTCTTTTTGCGTGGACATTACATGGCTCGTCTGCAATCCAGCTGCTGCCTCCCACGGATGCAGGATTTGCCGGACCATTCCTTCTTAAGCGGCAGCTGCTGCAGCTCGCAGCTTTCCGTGAGCGCAAAAGGCTGCTCTTGGGGAATGATGCTCTCTCTCCCCGCGGCAGCCGTGCCCTGCACCGGTCCTTGGCAGCCGGGAGGAGCAGCCAGGGAGGCCATCCAGCTCTGTGCTGAGCAGGGTGACCCTGCCAGCCATGGGGGTAACATTTTGCTGTCTCGAGTGGCTGAGTTGATCAGCCTCTCCCGAGGGCTTAGAAGCGCATTGAATTAAAAGACTCTCGCTAGAGGGAAGATCGGGTTTGTACTGGCCATTGCTCCTGCTGGACTTGATTGTGGCTACATTCCCCTCTCCCCCCACTTGCACATCTTGCAGAACTATCATTTCTCTCCAAGCTCAGCATCAAGGTTCACGTAATTACATGCAAGCATATGCATATGATTGTATATGCTTGTGTTACTTCAAAAAGATTTGCATAGTAAAGCCTGCAAAATGAGAAAACACCAGTATTAAAGGAAGCAGGTGTGATTCAGCAGCTTGTTGTGGGCATGTGAGGAGACAGTCACATGTGGCTGCAGACTTCTTCAGAGCATATTGTGCCAACCCTCCACTTCCTCTAAAATCATAATCACCTCCGGAGCTCTTCTCACCATACCCAAGTGCTTTGCAAGTATTCATCCATTCATGACAAAATACATTTGGCAACACCGTTACAGTCTTTCTTCAAACCAAGGAACGGGGGCATGTGTTACATGTGTTAACACATAAGAGCACAGGGTATTCAACACCATTAGCTACAGGATCTTTCTTTCCCTTCCTTCTGCACTGTATACTGCAACAGAAGCCAAAGTGCTGCAGCTATGAACCAGCTCTGATTCAGCATCAGCAGCACTGCTCATGGTGTACACAGATCAAACAACAAAAGCTTTCTTGGGAAAGACCATGTCCCGGAATAAAAATTGGGTACCTTTTGAGTACCTCATTCCAATGCACAAACTGCAGGACTGACAGGCAGCAGAGAGGGATCTTTTAGGAACGGATCACCATGATTTACAGGCTCACTAGAAGCAACAACATCAGGAACTTTGAAATCCAACATTTCTTAAGTCTGCTTATGCAACTTGCATACTTCACTAATCGTGTTTCCAAAGTTTTGCTGAGCGAGGTGTATTGCCCCTGTGCCCTGTAGCTGTGAGATCCTGCTGATCAGAGCAACCTCGTACCTCTGTGAGGCAGCTGCAGCCAGGCTGCCTCAGCCTCTGGAGATCCCACTGCTGCACTGACTTCTGGCGTGGGAGACAATCTTCTGGTTTGATTTTTAATTGAAAAACTGTAATTGTAGCAACACCAAGACCCGACTTGCATAATGAATAGAGTGTGGACCACTGAAATCTATAGCACAGACTACTCCTACTTCACCTAATTAAGTAACAGCTCACAGTTACGAGCTTTTCTATATGCATATGTAAAGTCTTCTAATAAAAGGTAAAAGGAAACTAAGTTTTGTTGTTAGGCTGCAGGAACTTAGGAAACTGCTGAAAAGTCTGATAGGGGATTTAGCTTTGTGGTTACAGCCTGATTGGTTTTGCTTTTAAGTCTAAATTTTGGGGTTTTTTAAAATTTTTCTCTCTTACCATTTGTTTTGCTGCAGTTATACTTTCATAGCCACTTCCCTACCCTTTAGTAATTGTGACCACCTTTTTCTGCTATTTTATGTTGTTCTATATAGATGCTTTTCTTTTTCCACTTTTTCCTGCTTCCTTACCACCATTGAGAGTAGCAAGTAAGTGTCCACATGCTGCAGATCTACATTCAGCTCTACAGAGGTGCCTGCCTAACCCTGGAAATAATTATTCTGAGAAAAACTCTGTTCATCGTCCACAGTAATTGTGTGGAACATATGAACTTGCACAGTTTCTGTCATGCAGTCCAGCCACTAGGCAGTTGTGAGAGGAGGTGTCTAGCACAGACTCTTCAAAGACCAACTTATAAATTTCTGAGAATGGGGAAGTGTTTCAAGGAACAGCTTCTGTGGAAGAAGTTCCGAGGAATTATCCCTTTGGTGTATCTTCCTGAGAACGGCAACAAGTGCTCCTGAGACCTCCATCTGCTAAAGCCACTATTCCAAAATGTGGAGGTGGCAAGATTTTGAATTGAATATTGCAATTTTTTTAGCATAGACAAAAAAAAAAAGTGATCATTGCCTCATAAGTGACTAAACTGCTTTCCAACTGGAACCTCCTCAATACTGAAATTGAGGTGGGTAAGACTACGGAAAAATTTTCCCCAGATAGATGCAATTTTAGGAGAAAAAGCAAGCATCTGAGCATAGGTTCTTACCAAAGGAAGACTCAAAAAATAGTCTTGAATATTGGTAGTGAAAGTAGCTCCACCCTGAACAGGTACAAAAATACAGATGTGTGCACTCTTCCTCAGTGATTGCATAATTATAACATCTCTTTTGCCATCTTTTTAATTCTCCTTCCCAGCTGGTGCTATTGTTATCTGCTGCGTAGTTGGCACAATGACTCAGATGATGGAATTCTGCTGGAAATTATATATACATGGAACACTGAGGCCCAAGAATGCAAATTCTTCTGGGCAAACAATCTAGAGTTTAGGACTTTTTCGTATTTATTCTGTCAAGCACTAGACATACAGTATTATGTCTAAGAATAGAAGTTTTATATTTGAACTACTGCTTTCAAGCTGAACCTCAAAACAAATGGTGCTTTAGTTCAAGGTTTGAATTTGCTGTTGAAAAGAAAATCAACAGTGCAATTTTATTTATCATGAGCAACTACATCTACCTATGGCTTTGAGTGTATTATAAGAAGCTTAACAGAGTCTCAAACAACTGGAGTTTTCCACTGTAGTTTTGTCCTCATTTGCTCTGGTAGTCATTCAACCTTAGCAGCATTGGTTGAATTCAGATACAGGTCAACTGTATTTTGATGAAGTTCAAAGAAATGGGTGCAGCCGATTGAGCCATACCATAAAAAAAGAAATTTATAGAGAAAATAGTGTCTCAGGGATGCCTGTCCTGATCAATGTGATCATATTTTGCCTTTCATCTGATTCAGTACCAGGTTTCTCTCTATGGAGTAAACTATCTTTCTGAAAATTCTAGCTAGATGATAAGTAATTTGCCTTATTGAAGAGTCTTTTGTTAAGAAATATCTTCTGTGATGTTAGATACATATGTCACCTCTTGTCTGCAAGTAAACAGATAAAATCAGTAGTTTTGACTGATCACCTCGTATACAGCCATTTTCATTTGTTTATAATGTATCTGCAGCATGACAATAAAAGAGAAGTTAGAGGTTGTCAGATTTATGACTAATTATTACATTAATAGTAACGGGACATGAGACAAGCTTATAGGAATAGGCCAAATGTTAGTGTAAAGCCATGCATACAGAAACAACTGTTTTGAAGTGACCAGGGCCTTGGCTGCTCTCATCTGGACACTGTAAAAGGCCTGACTGATAGAAAATGTTCAGAGCTTAACTGTGGAAAAAACAGTTTTCTTCTATTTATTTCAATGCAGACTTGAATCAGCTAAAATCACAAGTCATTGAAACAGGCTGGGATTTTTTTTCTTCTTTTTGTGATAAACATTATGATAGACTCTGAAAGCTGGAGAAGGCAGGATAATAGCAGTAGACTGTACCAATCTACTGTTTTGCACTGAGAAGCTTCTTGCTGCTTGAGTAGTCTCCCTGAATTGTGTATTGAATGTCTAAGGGCAAAAAAAAAGAGGCAGAAGCCGGCCTTAAGAAACTCCCATAGGATGCATCCACTGTAATTCTGTTCTAGACTCCTGGCACCTTCTGTAGAGGCTCCATCATATCTGATCACTGGTGGAGTACAGAGCATGTAATGAAGTCATACTTTATAGTCGCTTATTAAAACAGCTGTCTAAGGTCATAAATACAACGAGTTGTTTTTATCACAGGAGCACTCCCATATGTGTGAAGGTGATGATTAACATCATATCTCTAGTTCTGCTTACATCTTCAACCTTGTGGCAGATGCTTGTCTCCAGGGTTGTTTAAAAGCCATCAGAAAATGTCTTAATCACTGGTGACCTCTGCAAGAACTTTGGTGGCTTCTACATCGATCTGACATACTGAGTGCTCCTCGGGCAAACGTGAAGACAGACTTTTTTTATTGATTAGCCAAATTGTCTAGCCTTCCTGTTTTGTCTCCTCGTTGGCAATTAAGAGAGAAATCCACTGAGGGAGTGGTGGCAGTGAACCTTCCCCTCTGATACAAATAACCTTAATCAGGCCTCTTAGTTAATTTGTGAAATTGTTCTGTATCGACTTCGCTTTGAAGCAGGATTTCATCCTATGGCCCCATCAGTAAAACATATCTCTTCCTCTTAGGCAGCAGACTTTTTCTAACCATGATATCTTTTGCTTCTTATTTACAATCCTAAACCCATCATTGATTCCAGTAATCTTTCCTGCACCATGAACTGTTATTTTCTTGAGGGAGAACCTGGGTGGGTTTTGGTTTTTGTTTTTTGGGTGGGTTTTTTTTGTTTTTTTGGGTTTTTTTAACCGAGATAATTATTATTAAAACAAGGAATGACAATCTAGGAGCTTTGAGGGATGAGGGAGGCCAATTCTCGATGTGTTTTTAACATACAGACAGTAAAGAGGCCACAACGTTCCTCAGCCTGAAACTAAGACTGATACCTAAAATAGAACCAGAAGAACATTTTGGTGACTCAACTAAACAATGAGGATTAGCTTTCTACATCCTAAAATATGATTGTGCAGGTTAGGACAGTGATTGTTCATTCCAGAACACAGCATTTGTGTGTTTCCTTACTCGTGTGACTCCTTTTGTGTCTGAGCAATGGAAACACTACACTTGGCTAATGAGAAATGAAGCATTTCCTCACCTCTTCCCCAGTAATCACTCATCTAACCCCAAACCCCAAGTGAATGTATTAATCCTTTACCTCCATCTTCCCCATCTCTGTTTTATACTGTTTCATGGGAGGCCAGGACTTGTTCATCCTTATTTATGTGAAAATGATATTTTAGACTTGGAACCATTTAGATAAATAATTGAGATTGTTCATAGCTTATGTCACTATGACTTCACTGCAGCAACTCTGTGATGAAGGGCAAAAGAACTTGCCTGGGGGAGAGGGGATGCCCTGGCCTTGGAGCACTAGCACAGGCTGGACCTGGGGCTGAGCACCCTCCAGATCTGGCAGCTCTTCCCCCTCTTATGAACATGCATTCAGTTTTGTGTGTTGATGATGCACTCTCCTACTGTGTATGAGTTAAATGCAAAAATTTTATCTTTAAAATAATCCTTGAGATTTGGTAAATGGAGGTGCCAAGGAAGTTCTGTGTGAGCAGGAGCATTTAGCATCTGTTCTCCTTGTTAGAATGTGCCCCGTTGTACTTGGGGTGCCAAGGAGGGTTTTGGCAGGGGGGAAAGGTTTGACTTACCCAGGTGCCATCCCTGTCAGCATGGAGGATTTACAAATCTGGCACCCTCTCTTTCCATCTCCAAATCACAGCACAGAGTGAAACGCAGTGATACGAAAGATTAGTCTTCATTCGGCAAAGGATTGCCAAATTAAATGATGACAGATGGAAAAACTAAAGGCCACAGTGTCAGGGGTCTGTCCATAGCCCTGGGCTTTAGGAAGAGGTAAATACACAGATCTCAGCTGGTGCTGCAGGAGGTACGTGTCCGGTGGAAAGCCAGCGCTCGGACTGTGCCGAATCGATACCTGCTATCGAAGGGAGCAGCGCACAGCGTTAGGGCCAACCCAGTGTTATTAGAAAATGATATATTGCACATTAGGACGGATAATTCATGTCGCCTTCATCGGCTCAGACCGTCGTGAAAATCCATAAATCATTTTCTCGTTCATGTATCGCCTAAGTGCGATTTGTCACTCGGCATTAGCGGGAGGGCGGCCGCGGATCCCGGCCGCTTCCCAGGCACTGCTCGGAGACCCAAAATGGAGACCCGGCTGCGCTTGGAATCGCGGGGGCAGATCGGATCCCCGGGCTGCGGGCCCCCGCCGGGCGCCGCAGGGAGGGCGAGAGGCGGCTCCCCCCGCGCCTATACACGTGTATGGATATAAATACGTGTATATTCCCGCGTGGCTGCTGCCCCCCGGATCACGCCGTCTCTGCAGAAGCCTCGCGTGGGTGTCGCGCCTCGAGCGCGCGTGGGGAGCGCCCCGAGCCCGGGGATGCGTCCCCCCCACGCCGTACCTCCGGGGCTTCCTCCGGCCCGCGGAGGCGAGCACGGACGCGGGCACGGACACAGACACGGACAGGCTCGGTCTCCCGGGTTTCGCCCGCTGAGCCCGGGCCGCCCGCGTTCCTCGAAGGCAGGAAAGGTGGCCGCTCCAGGGGCTCCGGCGGCGGGGAGAGAAGGGCTAGAGCCGGGCTGCCCCGGGTCGCGTTCAGTGCCGGGCAGCGGCCGCTTCCCTATGGGCATCTACCGGTCCCCCGGGCAGGAGAGGCACGATCTCCGCTGCCCGCGCCTGGAGCTGGCGGCAGCGGACGGGCAGGTGAGCGGCGGCGCTTCTGCATGGAAGGGGAAGGCAGCGAGGTCTCCGTCCGCATCCAACGGGCAGCAGGAGCAGCCGGGGCATTCTGACGAAATTTTTCAATTTCTCTGGAAAACCCCCACCGGAATCGCCCCGCCGACAGTGCCCCGCGCTGTCACCGAGCCCAGGGGTGGGTAGGGGGCCACTCTGAAGGGGAGGA
>VZTE01002681.1:494331-573922 GCA_013397775.1 Eulacestoma nigropectus
TTTTTTTTTTTTTTTTTTTTTTCTCTTCTTCCTTGGCCTGCATGATTCATACTATTCACATCTCAGTGGTCCAGATAGGGCTTTGAAACCGAGATTTGGAAGAGCTAAATATTGAAGATATTTGAGTCTTTATTCATGTTCTGATGCACATGAAGTCAGTTTTATCCAAGGCAGCACACCAATTATTTAGCAAGAAAGTGTGATAATAACTCTGTTTCATAAAGTCCAATTCTTCAGTAGATAACTATAAAGTAGGTTAACATCTCATTATCCTTATTTACCAATACAAAACATAAATCACAGGGAAATGAGTAACTTGCTCATTGATAATCTAACCAAATGGATAGTTGTTCTGGGAAGGGAGCTCTAAAAAGGAGGCCTGGTTCCCTACATCACACCTATCTCTCATCTAACTAGCACAGAATAAACATGAATGTCATTTAGTTCCAAGTAAAAGGCAAGGCTCTGAAAAAAATCACACATGTTGGGGAAAATCTCCTCCTAATAATGGTAGTGAAAAAAATTACTCTGTTAGCATTTCATTTGTATTTTTGTTTTTTATTGCATCTTTTGCTCAGTAATACATATGAAAGTGTTCACTTGTTGCTCTAAAGGCTTGATGTATGGTTCTTCTCCCTTAATTAATTTGAGAAATTATTTAAAAATGGGTTTAGGCCTAATTTTTTGCTTTGACCAAAACCATCTTTCAAACCAATTAAAACTCACAGAGAAATTTTGATTTTCTCCTTTTGAAATATGAAAAGGAAGCAAATTGGGAATATGCTTCCAAAATGCAGTGCTGCCAAGTATCTGATTCAAAGCACCTGAGTTCAGGTAATTCAGACATCAAGCTTAATTAACACCTTTCCTAGTTTTTGGCAGCTTTTGAGGGAGGGGCAGGGGTTTGTTTTCCTTCAAAAACTGCAAAGTCAAGGTTGTGGGAGAGCTCTTATTGCCCACTGGTCCACCTGGTAATGAGACTTGAACAAATAGGAGTGAGCTAGTGGCCTTTGCCATGAGTTGTTGTATGTCTGCTGCATTTGGCATAGTGCAATGCTTATCACTGTCAGAGCTTCAGTGCACTGTACGATCTGTTTGTATCCACAAAGGGCATTTGAAATTTGTAATTCAGAGTCACCTTTAAAATCTCAGTTTATCTGTATGCAAGGTCTAACAGCATAAGTAAGTGAAAAATGCAAAGCATTTTTCTTTAATGTAGACTTGCAATTGTGATGGATAGTTTCGTTCAGAAGGATCGTATATATATACATATATATATAACCAGATTTATGAGGGAGATGAGATGGAAGTGTTACACTGCTGAACATTTCGTTGTAAATCAAGAACATGATTCTTGGGGTAGGAAGGAGTTCTGTGCTGAGTGTCTTACTTCTTTACCGTGATATGTCCTTCCTTTTTGGAAAACAGCAAATAGCCTTTACCCATCCCCAGCCCTGTGTTAAACGTTTTTCAATTAGAACCAGAAAATTCTATACTATGACCCACAGGAAAATGGTGGGGGAAGAATAGCCAGCATTCATACCACAGGCAGTGTAAATTGCGTGGCTGCCCAGGGATTTTGAAAATAGGCTGCTAATTTGAATTTCTTTTCTGTCAAAATACTAAACTCAAGGGCTTGGTTCTGCACCTGTTAAACTCTTAGGGACTGTTGTGACTGATTCAAGCTGGAACAATTCCTAACCCTTGCCTCTCTGAACATTGTGTTCCCATTCTAAGCAAGCATTTACATTTAGCTATGCATTCCAGCAATGTATATTTAAATTCCAATGTATAAAACTTGCTTCCTTTTTACAAATTCTCATCTCGAAGAGGGAAAAAGTTTGCAGTACAAGCTTGCATTTTATATCCCCTACATTCATTACTTTGTTTATTCAAAATCCTGATTTATAGTGGCTATAACATCTCTTTTATAATAAGCTGTTATATAATACTATTCAGTGCACTGCAGTAGACAAGCCGTATTCAAAAGGGAACAAAAAAAAAAAAATTTGGATAGAGACATTTTGCAGTGTAGCAGCTGATGTGAGAACAAAATATTAAAATGGAGGGTAATTTTCCAGGTGAAATAAAGATCCATGAAGGGAAGAAAAGGGTATATATTTGAGTATATAGACTTAAAACAATATTTTTCTAATCTCTCCCTCCCCAGAGACTAAAGAATATAATTTAATATTTGCCCTTAAGTTTTTCTTTCTCCTGCTGTCTTTCAGGAAAGGTTGAATGAATATGGTCACTGATACACTATCAGCAAAGTGCAACTGTAATCATTTTCCTATTACATATAGGGCTATTTGTTTTTTAAATGTAGTTTTGCCAAGAAGTCTGCAAATTGAAATAACCATTTTATGTTTATTGTCCCTTAAATCTTTGGAAAGGCAAAAAGTTAGATTCATGAAATGTGTCTTTTCTTGCATAAGAGATATTTTTCTTCAGACGTTTTGATACAGAAGATACACACATGGTTTTATAGACATTGTTAGATACTAATTTCTTTTTGGGAAGCCTGCATTTAAATATTTCTTTTCAGTCTTTGATAGCTACTACCACTACAGAATTTATATTTGTACTATTTTTCTCCTTGTCTGATGATCTTCATCTGATTCCTTAAGCATATCTGCAGTTCACATTTGCATTCTTCAACAGTTCACTGATCAGAAATTTATTTTCAGACTTCTGCATGCCAATTACCAAGACAAGCTTCTAATCGAAACTGGACCTGGCATTGTATATTGCTTAATTTAAAATTAAAAAGTTATTATAAAGTGAGATTAATCTGAGATAAAAAGCTTTTATTTTTCATTTCCTCATGGGTTCTTTTCTATCTAAATAATTGCCTTTCTTACCCAGGAACTTGTTGATAGCTCATAACCATTGTTCCTTTCTGAAGAGATTGTTTTTTGTAGTGTGAGATATTACGTAAATATTATTAAGATAATTCAAATTATAGTTCAAAACTGTGGTAGAATTCTTAATACTAATCCTCACACTGGAGATCAAGCTAATCCAGTTCTTTACAATGTTGGCTGGTAAATGAGCTACATTACATGAATCTTATTACAGAATCGCAGAATTAACTAGGTTGGAAAAGACCTTTGAAATCACTGAGTCCACCTATGCCCTAACACCACCTTGTCAACCAGACCATGGCACTGAGTGCCACATCCAGCCTTTTCTTAAACACCTCCAGGGACAGTGACTCCATCACCACTTGGACAGCCCATTCCGATGCCCAATCACCCTTTCTGTGAAGAAATTCCTCCTAATGTCCTCCCCGGCACAGCTTAAGACTGTGTCCTCTTGTCCTATATTACAGCTGTTCAAAGATTTTTCCTATTTCTGTTACAAGTAATGTCACTTTTTTTGTAATTCTAATGAAATGCTTGTAAATGCAATGTTTATAACAGATTTAGTTCAGTTTTGACACATATCTAAGACACTCAATTCTCTTTAAAAATACAAGAAAAGGAGAGTTTTTTACTGTTTTGCTTTTCTGTATGTTGTTGAAGTCTGTATTGGTTTAACCCAAACAGCAGCTAAGCCCCACACAGTTGCTTGCTCATTCCCCTAGGCCCAGTGGGATGGGAAGGAGAATCAAAAAAAAAAGCAAAACTTGTGAGATAAGAATAATATAATAATAGAAATAAATATAGTAATAATAATAATAATAAAACAGAGAAAGAGAGAGGAATGAAAGTGAAGACAGAGAAGTGATGCACACTACGCTTGCTCACCACCCACTGATCGACGCTCAGCCCAGCCCCAAGCAGTGATTGGCCCCTCCCTGCCAGCTCTTCCAGCTTATATAGTGGGCATGATGCTCTGTGGTACGGAATAGCCCTTTGGCCAGCTCCAATCAGCTGTCCTGGCCATGCTACCTCCCAGCTTCTTGTGCATTTCCTCACTGGCAGAGCATGGGACACTGAAATGCCCATGGTTTAGTGTAAGCACTACTGAGCAACTACTAAAACATTAATGTGTTACTAACATTATTCTCATATTAAATCCAAAACCCAGCACTGTACCAGCTGCTAGGAAGAAAACCCGAAAGCAGGACAAACCACCTTGGAGATGCTGGTATTTATTTTACTCTATCCCTGTGATTTTATACACCATTCCTCTCAAAACAAGTATAATCCAACAACTTAGTGACTCATAGCCAGGAAATAGTCCTTTGGAAGGCTGATCTGAAAGTAGTCAAAACCAGCATAGCTTGTCATTCGAGATCTTAATAGAATTAAAGGATTTGTAAGCAAACAGTTTCGTGTTGGCATGGACAATTGTTTGCTTATATAGGGGGAGCATTAACAATTTTTTCGATAATATCCACAGCCACATCACACTGGACTAAGAGTGCCTTTTTACTGCTAATTATAGTATTTCATTATAGGGTTCTGTCCCATTTCTTGGATGACTTGATGATAGTAAGGACTGCTGCAGCAGCAATGAAAACTGTCTCTGAAAGAGTGATGTAACAATTGATTAAATAAGCTCTCCTGATCGCTTGAAAGCTCAATTTCTACTTTGTAACATCTGCTTTTAATATCAGTGGGCTCCATCTGTATACCAATGTATGCACAGATAGTTCCTTTATGGGACTCATTAATGTTTCATTTCATAAATGAAATCTGTGATTCCTCAATCCAGACATTTAATTTCTTTGGTGAGAGATATATTTATGTAGAAACAATTCCTTCATGTTCTTAAGCAAGTGTTTTCAACCAGTGAACCACAGACATCAGTCTGCAAGCAGAATCGAACCTTGTATGAATGGGTTCTAAACAGTGAGATCTGCAAGTGATTTTGTGAGACAGAACCACCGATACTCTTCTTCTTGTGGTATTTGTGTGTGTGTGTGACATTCTGGCATTTGGTTACTTATAAAAGGATGACTTTGACTTCTGAAGACTGGACAACCGGATTTTTTGTTGTGTTGTTGAGGAGATGAAACTGGTGGAAGAAGTTATTACAGCATTTCTCTTTCCGCTTCTCTTTCCTTGGCATAATCTTTCTTATCTGTCAGCAGCTGTTCATGATGCTGAAGCTTATATCTGTAGTTTCTTTTTCTTTCATGCTTGCAGGCATGGATCTCTTCTCCAATTGCACAGAGGAATGTAAAGCACTGGGCCACTCAGATCGGTGCTGGATGCCTTCCTTTGTTCCATCTGATGGACGCCAAGCTGCAGATTACCGCAGCAATCTGCACGTACCTGGCATGGACTCCGTTCCAGACACTGAAGTGTTTGAAACACCAGAAGCCCAGCCCGGGGCAGAAAGGTCCTTCTCCACCTTTGGCAAAGAGAAGGCCCTTCACAACAGTCTGGAAAGGAAGGAGTTCGATGGACTGCTGTCTAATACACGAGCGCCTTACAAACCACCATATTTGAGTAAGTACTATTCAAAAAGCTGTATGAAAGCGTTCCCTTTGCGGGAATAAAAATTAGTTCTTTCTGCTTTTCATGTTAGGAATTATACGGGCACAATTTTAGGAACAGAGGAGAAAAATGGCTTCTCTTGGATTCAGGCACCAGTGAAGAAGGCATTGTTCAGTGTTTTTTTTAAAAAGACAAAATCTTGATTGTTTTTAGTGTGACATTATTGTCAGCAGCAAAAGTGTTAGCTAATATTAGTGAAGGAGCTGCTCAATTTTGTTTTCCGATGCTGGCTTATTTTCAAAATTTTCTTGGATAGATGGTTTAAACATTGATTTTGCCAGGCTAATGTTTTCTAAAACTAGAGTTAAATTGAGAGAACAGTCCTAGGAGCTTCTTTTTATAATTGACAAATATCTTGTAAATGAAGAGTATGTATATTATTTTGAAGTAGCTATTTACATAGTTTGGAAGGAAGAAGAGAAAACCTTTTGCCTGCAGTCTGATCGTCTTTCAGCCTACATAGTATTGACTCTTGTCAGTGCTCCTCTGTGCCTTCTGTCTCACTCCAAAATCTTGCCTCCTTCTTTAGTCATCGTTTGACTGTGGTTTTGTGGCATGAAAGAGTGTGATAGATCTCAAAAAGACCTTCTTAATTCCTTTTGGAGTCTGAGCCAGCTGTAGAACCTTTGAGTAGCACTTTGATCTGATATGTCTTTTCATTCTATTTGGCTATGTTCTGTATTTTATTAGAGACTATAATTTCCTTGACTTCAAGAATTTATGATGTTTATCTCATCCAAATAAGCCAAAGACATTAACGCTGCAATATCAACCCTTTTTAAAGCAAGAGAGGTCTTTTAGGCCAGCAGATTGAGGGTAAAAGAAAAAAGAATATCTCTGAATGGTATTAATTTATTTATTTTCCTAAAGCATTTAGTTGTTCTGAGGGGTGGTGCGCTGGCAGCCCTGATATGTGAAGATCTTTGCTAAAGATCATTCTCAGCACAGACAGCTCAGTTCTCCCTTCTTAGTTGGCTGTCTCGGTATTTTCATTCATTTAGGAGAGGTCTTTTTACCACTTCACTCTTTAGATTCACTTTACTCACAACTTTAAATTTGACTACCAGTTCTGGTATGTGAAAACCATTCCTACAAAACCTGTCCTGAGACAATCAGCTTATTTTGTGTGGGCTAAAATGTCGTGTGTCAATCATCCAGTCATATTCTAAAGATGAGTGTGAAATTTCAGTACAGCCTAACAACTTTCAGTCTTTCCTGAACTTCCATCATTTATTTCTACAAAACATTCTTTAGCACTAAGGCATAATCTAGCAGTACTCATTTCATCACTATGCCCTCAGTTAAAAAATTAACTTTAATTTAACGAGTTTGTAGCATTGTTAGATGGTCTAATCAAAATGGAGTTCTGGTGCAGTGTGGATGTTGCAATGATGATTGTTATCTTGTGCAGATACAGAACACCCCAATGGTAGTTCTGTTCTGGTTTGTTCTAGGCCTGGGAGTTTAATTTCAAATAGCAATGACATACTTATTTTATTGATAGTTTAGGGATTCTAAATTTTCTTATACTAACATAAGTAGTTTTGTTGAACAATGTCTTTAAATAGAGACATTGATCTACATTTTACACTTTCCTAGTACAAGGGCATAAACAATTGGAAATAAAATATCAGAAGTAACCAATATAAATGAGTGTTATTACATAATCCACACTTGAGAATCCAGGTTTAGTTTTGCTTTTTTTCCTTGAACCTCAAAGCTAAAATTTCTACAAAACAAGAGTAATGCTCCTCTGGTTTATTTTCTTTTTTTTGGTGTTTTCTTTTTGGTATTTTAGATTATAATTGTATAGCAAAGAACAGGCGCAACAAAAAGAAAGTTAGCACTAAAAATGAGTAAATAGTTTACTATTAATAATGTATTAAATGAATAAGGCAAGAAAAATATATAAGAGGAAGTTGATTTAGGAAGGAACCTTAGTTGATTCACTGGGTAATTGCAATTAAAAATAAAATTAAATTCAACTTCTTAACACAGAAGACCATGTCAAAATCAGCTTGTCAGTAGAATGATTTTTTAAAAGTAGTAATTAAAATGTACAAAACAGAACACTCATATTAAGCAAAAACACTGTATAAAAAGTTGTGGCATATATGAAAATGGCCACGTGAAAAAATAAGTAGCAAAGAATAAAAAGTATATTGCAGAATGCAAAAGCTATTTGAACTTAACAGGTGTCTTAAAAAAAAGAAAGAATGATTCTAAACCAAATGATCAGAAAAGAGCATAAATTCTAGCAGATGAATTTTAGGGTAGTAATTAGTGAACATAAGAGGGATGACTTAGAGCAAATAGCTGAAGGCATGCAAACAATATAGACAACTTCTAAGATGTCAGGTGTATTAAGCTAGGAGAGAATTAGCGTGTCTCTTGATCTGCAGTTGTGAGGATAAGGATGTGGCAGAGATTCTAAACTCTTTCTCTTCATTTGTATTTACCCGAGGAGGGGCAGAGAAAGACAGGTGTATGTAGGAAGGCACCCATCCCATGTAACCATTTAAAATAAATATGTGAGAAATGGAAGAGGATGTTGTTGAAAAATTGGCTAAAACAAATAGAAAGGAGTCAGTGGATTATGCATTTCTTTAATTTTCGGCTTTTAACAAGAGCTACTAACCAAAGAATGTCAGAAGTTGTGTTTATCACTTAAAAATGTACTAGAAAAACTTGTAAATTAGAGACCAGTGAGCAGCCTCAGCATAGGACATACATTTGTAATTTAGGGGTTTTAGGAACAAGGTAACTGGCATCTGACCAGGAAAGTAACACAGGAAGATTGTCAATCTATTAGAATTTTGATAGAGTGAGTGAGAATTAATCAATAGAGTGTATTTGAACTGTCAAAAAAAACCCTTTAGCACAGCTTCTGTGTTGTAGAAGAAGCTCCTAAAGTAATCGAGTGTTGTCATAGGGCAAAAGATTACCAGACTCTGTGCCTAAGAGGAAAAAATCATAAGGATAAATGAAACACTTCAGCAGAAGCAGAGTTCCTCAAGCATTTGTGCGGAAATCCGTGGAGTTTAAAAAAAGTAGTTCTCTAGAAACAGCGATCAGAAAAAGGGGGCAGTGTTTGCAGATGACATGAAGGAGTTTGGGTCTCAAGCAGCACATACCCCTGATGTGCAGTGAAGCATGGGCAAGCCTTGTCTGCTTCCGAGGTACCTGGCTCTGGAATGCAGAGCTGCAGAGCCATGTCAGCACACTGGGATAGCTGAGGAACTCAGTCCCTGGAGCTGTGCCCTTAGTCAATGGCTCCAAAGGTTAACTGGTAGCTCTACGTGGAGCTTTCATGGTGCCATAGGAGTGTGTCTGCTCTGGGATTCCTGCACTGTGTTCTAACGGATATGTTCAATTCAGAACCTTAGAAAAGATAAATGAAGAGGGTGATGTGTATTATCATGAGAAACTGTAACTCATCCTGAGAAAAAAGACCATGGAATATTTCCCTGAGAAGTTTCCCACAATGTACCAAGCCAGCAAGAAGGAAATAAAATACCAGGTTTTAAAAAGGAATTGAATTGAAAATACACTAAAAAAGTGCTACAAAACCCCTACACAGATCATGTCACTGTGTTCCTCTAGACAGTCTATTCATTCCATAGAAACACATGGCATAATGGCAACAATACTGAAAATAACTCTATGCAAAGTCATATCCAAAGCTTAGTACTAATTAATGTAGACAAGCTGTGATAGGGGTGTGAAGTGAAGGAGGCTGCGTGAGAACTGAGAAGGTAAAATGCATGCTTTTGTTTGCTGGGCTCAATAACAGGAGAGCAGCAAGGCAGCAAAACAACTGAAGGGCGACAGGGTCACGAACTGATCAGATCATGAACATTTGATAAAATGATACCAATTTGACACAAATTGCAGTAACCTTTTGAACTTGTGCAGCATGATTGAAACGGAAGGCTTAATAAAGGGGGCATTTGGGTATTTGGTTCTTTGTAGAGGTTTAGATCATTGCTTGGATAAGTGAAAACAGCAGCTATATTACAAATTGTAATTTAGAAAAGTACGCAAATCCTCATACCTGACAGAGTTTCTTTTTTGTTCCATCATCAAATATTCACCTTGCTGGTCTAAGCCAATGGACTTACTCATAAGCCAGTTTCCACGTAAACATGCATATTCTATGTATTATTCTGAGCAAAATATACTGTAAGTAGATTTCTATATACTTAAATAATATATTTTGAAGAATATATTTTTATGTAAGTTTTATGTAATTAATATGAGTACAAGTTATAAAATTGTGATGAGATCAGTAAACTGTAGGATTTTTGAAAATAAGTTTCTCATAGAGTGACTCCAGGATTCTCTTAACTTACATGTTCTTCTTACTGTGTAACTAACACTTACTGCTTCTTATTCATCCACGTGGTTTGAACACTGCCTTTCTGCAGATAGTTAAGAAATTTTCATAATGACTTGAATATTCATAAAACATGAAAGAGATTCTGAACATGCCTGGAGAAAATAAAATAAGTGAAATAACATTGGTGAGGAAAATAAAATGTAGCTTTTAAAGAATTACTGTGTTTTCAATTCTAACCATTTCTAGCCAATTTTTCATTCAGTGGTGGTTATATTAGCCATTATTTTTAGAAATAATATTGCTATAGTTACCAAAACCCCAATCCAAGATTCAAACTCTGTTGTACCGTATTCTGTAGGATACATAACAGAGACTGTCGTCACAATGAATACCTGATCAGTCTGATTCTGCTCTATTTCAAAGACTTTGAATCAGGTCCTGAGATGGTAGCTGTGGAAACAACACCATTAAATCTACCTCAGGAGTATTTTGATCTATGATTGATAAGAAATAGCTTTCATTTTTTTAAAATATAATTTTGGTTCATTCTAGATGGGCAATAATTTTATAAGGCTTTAGAGCTTTCCTGAAGTTGCATACTAAAATTAGTGATAGAATAATTTTTCTTCCTATTAAAAGGTAAGGATTTTTTCAATATACAAAACTAGTCAAAAATTGCCATAAAACCTTAACTGTCTATGTAGAAATGCTTATTTTTTCTCTAAAAAAAATTACTTTGGCAATGCTTAATCTACCTTGAAAGCAGGTTAAAATAAATTACATAAGGGCACAAATTCCTGCATGAAATAAGAGTGTTTTATACAAGGAGACATTCTGGAATAATAATTGTGTTCTAAAGTAGCCCCCTAGTTAGCTCTGCAATATTTTCTACATATGCTCAAGCATTTTCATCCTCACTGATGAAACGGTATCATTATCGTGGCAATTACTGCCAACACCATCAACATATTTTATGTATGAATCAGGATTTTATCATGTTAGGTAGGACATAGAGGATGAAAAAGCTGGTCTCTTACCCAAAAAGCTGGTGTCTAAGCAAGGTGAATTGGAAAGGGAAAAAAAAATCCCTTTCTCTGGACATTTTGATTTGTGTGGCATGGTTTCTAAACATCAGCACTCCGTTTGATAGATGCACATAGTTCTGGGCTTGCAGAGTCAGAGGATTTGGATGAGACTTGTTAGTATCATCCAAAGAAATTAAATGTAAGTTTAGCCTCATCCCATGCCTGTGCTTCTTTGGCTGGATCACCACTGAAGTGTTCTGCAGCAGAGGTACCGTGAAGGTCTGAACACAATTTGGTCTGAGCACAAGTCCCTGTGTTTCTGTGAGAGCACACATGAAATCTGAGGGTTTCATTCTACAAAGTATTTGTCACCTGCTCAACTTGATCTATGCAAGTCAAGTTGGTTTACAAAAGAATTTAAAAAGTTTTCAAAAGCCTTTTCACAGTTGAATGTTTAAGAATTGGACCATTAATTTTTTTAAAATAATCTACCACAGAGCTAACACAAAGCACAATTTAACTTACAGTCATTATCCATCTCCCCGAATTAGCTTAGAATAAATGACCTAGAGGAGAAAAATGTTAGTATAGTTATACCAGGACAAGAAGTGCCTCACAATCCTTTGATTATTTTTCAAAGGAATAAAAAAAGTGCATGTAAATATTTATTGTGTATTTTGATCTAGTTAGGATCATAAAGGCCCAATTCTGTATGCCAGGATTTGTAACACAACATTTTCTGCTGATGTTTAGCATAAATATTTGAAAAGATGTTTTAAGCAAGCAGTCTCTACTGTCTTGAAACAACTTTCAGAAAAAAAGAGAAAGAAATTACACTTTGGTACAGTCAATATGATGGAAGAAGAATTTTCTTTAGTTTTTTATTTGTTCAGTTACATCTAATTTCTGGAAATTATTTGGGTAGTTTTATCACAGCTGTGATGGACATAATAGTATTCCATTTATATAAACATCAATAGCAGCTATTTTGAATGGGACACTTGATTAATTTTTAAAAATGAGGCCTGTCTGCATTTTTGCCTTTAAAATTAGCCTACATGATTTATAATACAAATCAGGTATAAATTTGTGAGCTGTCTGATCCCTTCATTAATAGTTTTTTTAATTCAATTTGTGATTTTCACAACAACTTGAAGTAAAAAGACACAGAAGCAAAACTAAAGAAATTATCACCAATAAATTGCATGTAGATATTACAGTTCTTGGTCTAAGAAGAAAACATTGTAATGCTCAATTTAAAAAAGTTATGCTGAAACAAAATTTTTACTGGCATGAATAAACAAGTTATATGTGCACAGTCAAAGAGTTGCTCCTTTGTGAATAGTACAGTTTTGTGCTCAAAAAGAACATTGAAACTATATGCATATCCTGCCACAGTGAGACTCCTGACTTATATTCAGAGATTTATCCCTGGGACAGGATACAGCTCTGATGTCTGCACAGATGAGAATTACTTTGCACGTGCAAAATTTCTCAGCAGAAATGGGGCATGAGTTGAAAGGCCATCATCCAATAATGCTAAGAAACCTAACGGGAAACCTTTTCTTTTCTAAAAAGTCTAGGAGAACAATCCCTTTTTTGCTGTATTTGAAATGCTGAGATTTATTTGCTTGTACCTCGTTTGCCACTTCAGATACATCATCTCTCTTACGTAAATAAATCTTACAAAAGCCTCCTACACCTGAAATAGAACTTAAACGTGTGCTAATTAAAATATAATTGAGGGAGAGCAAGACTGTGATGTATTTTTACTTATAATAGTAGGTTCTTTATGATCTTGAATAAACCACTTCTAATGATTCAACTGTTCAGTGTTTATTGCATAACTTCTGAAAGGTATTTTTATCTTACATTCACAACTGGTTTGCATTCCTCTTGGGAATGTATTCTTCTTGCAGCTTCTGCTCAAGGGGAAGAACAGTTACAGGGCATTATTGCAGCAATAGAAAGGGAATATATAGTTTAGAAAGCCAAATTAGAAAGAAATTTATAAACATGCAAAGATAACTTGACTTTAGCCCAACAAATCATATGCATTACATCATTTTAATCAATTTTTATGGAAGCAGTGAATATAAGAAAGTGAAATAAGCATTCTTCTTCTAATTTTAAAGCACAAGTGATAGCTCTTAAATACTTTTTGCTTCAATCTGTTTGTGTAACTGTGGTCTTGGACAGAATTAACAGTACCCAACACTGTACAAAATACTTTAAAAATGATTAAAAATTGTTCCCGTCTTTAGGTTTACATAATATCTTATATCTTAGATGACTCTAGAGGTCATCCCAGCTACAGTACAGGAAAATAATTGAAAAATTTAAAAAAATTAGTAAGTTTTATTTGGAAGAAAATTATACTCTAAGTTATTCTTAAAAAAATATAATTTCAACTGCTTCTTTTCCTCTAATAGCTGTAAAAGTCTGTATTTGCCAGTTCTGACTGGAATGCATAGAAGTCTTGTGTATCTTAGCTAGCTCAGGCTGGTGCTATATTTATTCATTTAGGTCAATTTTGAGAGTGCTTATGAGTGCTGTGCATATACCATCTGTGGAGATTTTTCTTTTTAAATTATGAGATATCATTTTCTGTGTTCCTACCAGTAGAGTATGAAGAAGACCGAAAAACCCAGCAGAAAGATTGCTTGAAACTCTAGAGTAATTTTTAAGATTACTGTGCTATGCTGGTTTAAAATTCCAAAATGCCTCTTGTCCTATAAATTTAAATCCTATGACAAAAGTAATTTAGCCACTTAAGGACATGAGTCTCTCTGGGAAGCATGGAGATGTTTGCAGTTAAAATTTTCAAAGGCACTAAAGTTATTTATTTTTGATAGGCAAATACTATTCATTATAAATAAATGCTGTTCTTCAATGTACAAACCTCCTTATTGTGACAGTCAGGAGCTGGAGAATTGAATGTGTGCCTGCTCTTGGGTCTGTGCACAGCAAAGTCCTTTCCTCTCTGCGTGCCTCTGTCCAAGGAACTCCTTGGCCTGCAGAGCAGATGCAATTGTACTTGCTTTGGGTCTTTTGCTGTGCACAATAACTGTTATTTTCCATAGTTATTTCCACTGCTTTAATTTTAGAAGGTTTCCTTTCCTTTTTCTTACTTTTTCTTGCCTTGACCTAAGTAGGAAAAACAGGGAGAAACATTTAAAGAACGCAACAAATAGCCAGTAAGAGAGAGAAGTACATCTGTTTATCGTGTTTGGACAAGCACGCTGTAGGGATCGGTGTTGCTGTTTATTTGGCAAGCCTGTAAACAGCTCTATTTGTGCATTAACCACTGAGAATCCACATTTCCATGCTAGTAGTGTGATTACTGCTGCTGGGAAGTAGCTGTGAATATATTTGTTTTAGAAATACAGTTGGCGAGATCAGAAAAGTGAAAAAATAGGTGTTGGGTGCCTTTCTGGAGAGGAAGTAGGAGACACAAATTATATTTTTTAAATTCAATACCTAATGAAATGTTGGAAGAACTAAATATGATGTGGATTCACTGAAAATCCAAACTCTTCTGAGGTAATTTGATTTTTTTCTTTATAATAATCTTTATTGGTTGAAGAAAATACAGTGGACACAGAGAAGCAAATTTTCAGAACTTGGTTCCTAAATTCTGCCTGAAAATCACATGCTTATATGAGTTGCAAGAGTAAATCTGCATTTCTTGTGTACACATGAACTTATTTCATATGTGTAAATTGTGATATTTTACATGACATTTTTACAGGTCATCAAAGTAATGCGGATTAAAAAGGAAAAATAAACGATGCAGTGTAGATTCCCCAAAGAAGTACAGGGATGACAGACTCCTGTTTTTGCAAGTGAGCTGAGTCTTCTGACTTTATCTTTTCACCTTCAGCATCTCGGCTGCATTCAGCCCTGGAAAAAGATCCATTATGAAACTGCTTGAAAGCAACCTTTCTTTATTCATAAGGAATTTTATAGATGCTGATATTGTGAATTCATCTTTTGTCAGAGTCAAATTCTGTCACTCTGTGACTTTTTTAGTTGACTTTGGGCTTTAATTTAACATCCATCTAGGCTCAATTGGAATTTAGATGACAATTGAACGGAGCTGCACACAGCTGTGTGTATTGATATTGAGATCTGAAAAAGTTCTGCCTTACAAAGGAGATTCAGTAATAACTTTTTTTCTGCTCTACTTGAGATAAAGGGCTGTGTGCTTTGTAATTCCACTGTTCTTTATGGCTACTCTAATGAATTAAACGGGATCCTTTCCACCACTGGAAGGTCATGGTCTGTACTCTCACACACTCTGGCCTGCCTTTAGCCTGTGTCAACCAGCTTTTTTCCCTATCAAGTCTGGGGCGTGGTGCCAGGGACCACTCCTGAAAGCAGATTGAATATGGTCACCTGCTGTGGCCCCCGTACATTGCTTGATATGGCTGAGAAATTTTAATAATGTGTATATACTATCATTCCATTCTGATAGTCTTAAGTGACAAAGAATGGTGATGGGCAAACTTCATTTATGGATAGAAACAAGCCAATATATGTTTTTGAAAAAGAGAAGTTTTAAAAGTCTTGTGAGAAGCCTTTGATACACTTAAGCGTGTTAAACTGGGAAAGACTCCCTGAAATCAGTGTGTGCTGCTCATGACAAGCAGTGTGCTTTAGAAACAGAAAATAAAACGTGCAGAAAAAGAGTGGGAACATACCTGTCAGGTCCTAATGCCAGCTAATCTCTGCTAGGAGAGAGGAGTGTTGGAAAAAACATCATAGCAAAGATAAATTGGATAGGAATTCGCAGTGTGATGCTGATGTAATGCTGTAATGCATGTTACCTCATGTAAGAACAAGTAAATTTAATTATTTCAGGCCAAATCCTGCATGAATAATTTAGACACCTCTGAAGGCCACCAAATGGTGATCTACATGTCTGCTTCTCTCTTGAATCTATAGGGAACTGAGGCACTTATGAGCAATTTAGGAGGAATGGTTCATATCCCTCCTCTTCTCCCCAGGGCACTGAAAATTTTAAGTCACATTGTAGCTGACCTTTAGTGTATTCTGCATTGGTTAACCCTCAAACTGAAATCTTCATTTTCAGGCTTGTCAGCTTACAGAAATGTGTACTGCAGATTTTGTAAGAATGCAATGAAAATGGTGAATTCTTTTTAAAACAAAAGAACAAAAACAAATACAGAAAAAAGAAAAGAAGATTCAGGAGAAGAAATTACTATTGAATATAAACACATAAGCATTTTTTATAAAAAAAAAATAAAGGAATCAAATATTAGTTTTACTAAAGATAATACCAAAATTATTAGCTTATAGTGAATTGTAGAGAATGTGAATTTGGTACTAGATTATGTATGCAATTAAAATAAGTTGTTGATGGAGGATTTGTAAATATTCTTAGGGAATATGCTCTGTGCTGTAAGTTTGACATACGTCAGGAGTAATTTGGGAGTTTTTTTAATAGGTCTTAACAGTACATAATTATAAGAACTCTTGCAAAATTAAATATTCCATGGTTCTCTGACTTTAATGGTGATGTCATGCATTATCTTTAGTGTTTTCAGGTGGATAATATGGTTGTAATAGTACAGAAAGACAAAAAAGCTTTATTCCCACTGTATCCTGTGGAAAAATGGTTTTTTGTGTTTTTATGGTACGTTATAGAATATAGCTTAGTACTTTCTGTGCTGAGTTGTAGTAACTAAAAAGCATTGTTTCGGTAGTAAATAATCAGAACCAGACATAAATCAAATCTGACATCTGCTATGCCGCTGGGCTGTTGCTGGGGGTGGAAAAGAAAATTCTCTGCATTTAGAACAGAAAATCAAATGCACATAAAAGTATCTTGTGTGCAACAGAACATTGATGACAAAATCCAGGGCTTGATTCGAAAGACAATCTGTCTTAGTCATGTGCTTGATGTAAAGCACATGTTGATTAAGGTCACTGCTTAAATAAACTGGGACTTGGGTAGTTGTTCTTAAGAACTGAAAAGCTTTTTGTTTTTTTCCTTTTCCAGAGGATTATCTAAGTCCAGGTGGCATAGAAATCTCAGAGCACCCAATATCACCAGAGAAACATTATTTCAGTGGCTGTCACGATGTGTCAGCATTTGTATCAGGCATCTCACTTTCCACATGAAAATAGTTGCATGTTCCAAACATCAAAAATACCTAAATACCTTTTAAGTATGTATTTTCCAATCTCAAAATAAAGCCAAAAGAAGTGGCAATATGTGTAAGTCAGCAATTTGGTCAATGATATTTTTCAAACAGTAATGATAATCTGTTGTTGGTCTAGAACATGATGTTCACATTTGAAAAGGGGCAGTTTTGTACTTAAGTGCAAAGGACAAACCTCTTGCCCCCTTTTCCTGGAGTAGGTAACACTATTTGTCAGGTTTACTGCATTATGGTCAGTGCAGTATCCAGCACTGTCAAATTTTGGCATGATTGAGAATCCTTCTTTCTTGAACTGATTTAAATGAATATAGACATGGAAATGCATGCACTTAATGAGAGGAGAAAGAAAAGCACAATATATGTGGTTATATCGTTTTCTTTATATAAAAGGAGGTTTTTTGCATAATCCTATTTGTTTCAGAAGTAAAGATATACTCTCAAAGGAAGGAAAGCTTTTAATGGTCTGTGGAGATTATTTATTTAGCTAAAATCAAGCCTGTTTCCAGAAAAGTTTCGATGCAGCAATACAAACTTTTGCATTTTGGCCTACTCTATTTGTTCATAGCCTGAAGACCTGGTGCTCCCAATTGATTTTCTTGTTTCACACGAAATCTGGGTAATTGTACCCATCAGTCCAAATGCTGTTGGTTTATTTTAGAAACAATATTTATATCTTGGATTATGCAGATGGCAGAGGGAACATTTCAGCCATACTGAATGCCATATCATTATTAGGGGCAAATTCCACCCTGGGGCGACTGACAGGTTCACATGCATGAGCTTCTCCTGCCTCTCCTGTCATGTCACATGCCAGAATTCGACAGGCAGAATGTGGTCTCATTCTCACCTAACACCTTTAAGTGGCCTTCAGGATTCTTCAGACACACTCATAAAGCACATAAACAGTGATCACCAAAGCTAACAGACTCACTGACATTAGGGGAAAGTCTATCTTATTTAATTATTTATCTATATTTTCAAGTACAAAAGTAAGTATATTCCATCTTCCCTTTTTTTCCCCCCCAACTATATGATATAATGCAGAGTTAAAAACCCACATTAACTGTGTAAAATGAAACATGAGCATCTGGAATGTAAGGTGTTTTATCCAAGCGTTTTCTACAGAATAGATAGATTTGAAGAACAAAATCTCTTCACTAAAGCCTTGAAAGAAAAGAAAAAATGTTCCCCTTAAACTAACTCATGAGGAAAAGATATATGAGTAAAATGCTATTTTTATATTTATGTACCAAAGTTGATTGAACTGGATAAGACACTCTCTTTTTATAATGCCATTAATGGAATATTCATAAAAGATTATTAACAATGTTTTAGCAAACTTCTTTAAGTAATAGATCATTTTTTAAAGAAAAATTATTTTATGGATTGCAAAATATACTGAATTGACACCTGCAGTGACTGGAATGCTTTTTTATCCACAGAACATGGGTGGCAGCAGAGTAATCCCCATCCTACATCCCCCAGCCCCAGCCCCAGCCGTGTGTCTCACCCTTTACCTGGATGCACCACTACGAAGGGTGAGGGAGCTCCCGTTCACTTGTTGACCTCTTTCCAAAAAATATAGTTGCTGATATCTGAACTTGAGCTCCAAGTCAACTGGAACAGCCAGGTTATTTCATAGAGAATACATTCTGCCACTGCTTAGGTCTCGGTCTCTATTCGCTTGGGCTGAGTTAGAGCAGGAATGCTGAATTTGCAATCTGGTTGGTTGGTCACTAGAATTATCCATTACTGGCTCTGGTGAAGCTAATAGGACTTAGTGAAGAGCCATGTTTCATCTACTACAGTTAACATGTAGACTGTAAGGCAAACCATCAAAATACAAGGACAGTTAAAATTAACAATGTAAATTTAAAACCAACCTTGCCGTAATGCTTATGAGGTAATTAACTCCTTTTTAAATTATTGCTCCCTGCAAGTGAAGCCAGAATAGCTGGGCTGTTTTTGACTGAAATGCAGGAAGCCACAGCCTCCTGTGCTCCTTTATCACTTGCTGTGCTCTGTGGGGAGCTCTTGATCTGGGTGGCATGGTGAGGCACACAGTTTGTACAGGGAACTCGCAAGAGAAGACAGTGAGTGGAGTGCTTGCACAAAAGCCCATATGTGAAAGCCTATGTGAAGGCAAATATTGCTTGGATATTGTCTGAACTTGAAGAATGTAGATCTGAAACAAGATAAGAGTTTACATACTGGCTTTACCCCTGTTCTCCTGTTGCATAGGTTTTTTGATTTAAAAGAAAAGAGTTTAGGTTGTCTTTCTTCTAAGTGGAGAGGGATCAGGAGTATATCTGCAACAGCAACAGCATGCCTGGTATTTGATATTCTTTGGAAATTTTATCATCTGGCAGTTCCTTTTTATCTTTAGGCTGTTGGCACTTCTGGGGGGACTCAGCAAGTTGTTGTGTTAAGAGCAGAAGTAATGCTGCGGGAGTTTATGGAGCTTTTAAATATAGGCCAGAGGGAAAGGGACAATAGTTATAAAAGGTATAGGATGTGCTTTTTTTTTGCTACTTGGGTTGCCAGCTGTGGAGGGAAGCCCTGGGCCCTTCCTCTTTCCCCGTTAGATTAGCTACCACTGCTAAGCAGGAGCAAAACTGGATTCGGAGAGTTTGAAGGTGATCCAAGCACAGGCAATCCCTTCTAGGCTTTGCCAAATAGAGGAGGTGCTCCTGCCCGTACTCATAGTGGTAAAGTAGTAATACGACATCAAGTTTGGATGCAACAGGATGGTTCGCAACAGGGTGAAAGGGAGATTTATTAAAGAGAAAAGGGCTTTACAGTATTTTCTGTTCATTTCTGATCCATGAACTAGGAATAATCACTACATACTTTACTTTCTTTTTCCCATTTCTTATGTTAGTGTTTCTCATTTCTTTTTCTGTTCAATTACCACTAATTTCTTTACATGTCTTCTCTTATCACTCTACACAGAACTAGCTCACTGTGGATGGGAGGCTTATTAGGGTGTATTGAGCAACAAATGAATCTTAATATATTTTTGCCAAGTCTTATTTTATTTTATTTTATTTTATTTATTTTATATTTTATTTTATTTTATTTTATTTTATTTTATTTTATTTTATTCCATATACATTTTATGCATTAAGTACACTTACTGTAACACTCAAAATCTTTGTTGTTTAGGGAAGGATCAATAGTCAATACCACATATCCTGTACCCTAAGAATTTTAATTGCAATGCTTGTGAATCTTTAATCATCTTATTCACCACAAATAATGTTAGAATATATGTACAATTAGTATAATTACATTATCAGAATTATGAAACTGCTTATTATTAAAGCCGTTTTTTTGACTACCATACTCACACAGACTTGAAGCTTCCCATGTACTAGTTTTAGAGTTTGGAACAGGTGATAAAATAGAGATAAAAGAGAGAGCTGTGATCTCAGAGGAGATATTAGGCACCAGAAATTATGGTGTTCTTGTTCCAGCTCTTACACTGACTCTGATACTTCCATTTCTATAGCACTTGCCATCTCTGGATCTCAAAGTGGATTATAAAGAATAGTGATTTAAACCTTCCTGCACCTCTAGGAGATAGGTAAGCAATATTATTCCCATTTTACAGATGGAGAAATTGTGATACAGAGAGGCTTAGTGTTTCTTACTTAAAAGTTTATTTATGAACACATATGCATGCACACACACAGAACCGGAAGCAGATGTCAGAACTTTCATTGCTCTCTTTTTTGAGTCCATCCTCCTCTCCATTTAACCTCTCTGATTTATATTCCCCATCTGTAAAAAGACGGAAACTGGTATAGACATGGAGAGATTTGCTTGCACATAAATTTCTGTGCAAAACCAGAAAAAAAAGCCAAACAAACACGGAGGACGAAAGTTGCCTTTAAAATCCAATGCTTTTTTATGTATTGGCAGAGGATATTTTAAGATTTGGGACAACAGTTTTTGTAGGTGGAGAGAGTTGCAGTAGTTCTGCAACATGATGCATAAGATTTAGTTATCGCTATAAAAGGGCCTGATTGTTTTGTAATATAAGCATATTAACTGAAGATTAAAAATTTCAGAATGGATCAATTTACATGCCAAAAGACCAGACATGACCAGTAACTCAATCTCTGTATTATCTGAAAGATGGTGCCACATCAACACCACCAAGGCACTGTGTCAGACGAGAGTGGGGCAGTGGTGCTGCATAAAAGCAGCAGTTGCCCCAGCTGCATCTCTGTTTATCTTTCTCTCAGCAAAGTCCTGCTGTGTCTGTAGTGCAGCACGAGTTCCTCAGTGGCAGACACCAATCTAGATGACGATGCTTAAATATTTACAAGAGAACTGAAATTATTACAGAACTTTGGGAAAAAAGTTTTAAAGATCCAATATAAGTCTTGTTATTTTTACTACTATTATTGGAATGATTGTTTCTTGTAATATTAAAAAAGATACTTTAAAAGGTATCTAGAAACTGGATTAATCTGATCATGTACTGCATCAAAACATCATGAAAGTTCTGATCTCATTAATCTTAACCACTGTTAAAAAAACATCTTGGAGAAGCTTTTAAAAATTCTTTCTAATTCTGTTACTAATTTGCTACAGAATTGAAACATTGAAAACATCATATATTAGAAGTTTTAATTTTAAAAATACATCTGGCAATTTTCTGCATGTTGAACAGATAGCTTATGCGGAAATGTTTTTCACGTTTTCTTGTGTGCATCCTGTAGCATAGGCAGGCTAGATTAGACAAGTGTACAACACCCACGGTAACATTTTCTTGTAAGCAATCTAACTCCCCTGTGATACAGTAGCTAGATTTCATACCTTTACTAGCGAATATATAGGAAATAAATATGGCTAACGTATATATTCATGTTAAATGGAACGGAGACTGGATGTGTTTATGTGTCGACATGCAAGCATCAAACTGTACATGGATGGCTTGATTCAAAGATTCATTCAAAAGTTAAGATTTTTGTTTCAGTTGTAAAACTTCATGCAGAGAAGCAGACTGAATTTCAGGTAGGGATTTAGTTGATTTGGAGCTAAGGTAACACCTGATTTTATCACTACAAGCTTTACCAGGCAATAATGGTGCTGATGCTATTTATAATACTTGAGCAAGTGAGTTAGTTTGTTGTTTTAATGTGTGACTGAGATCCGAATTTAACCTGGGGTCTTCCTGAATGCTAGTACAAATCATCTGTTACTTTTGCTCCCAATTACAGTTAAAGTAGCCAGTGTCTTGAGGTAATATAGCTACGGCAGCTGGTGGATTAGGATATGGCTTTGCTAATGCATTGACCTTCTTCATCCGTGTAACATGAGTTAATTTTCAGCCTGACAATAAATGCTGAAATTTGAATTGTAGCACTAATGCACCATTTTTTCATCTGTCAAACCAGACTAAAGGGTCATTTGGTAATGAAGATAGTGGTTCACTTTGAAAGAGAAGGAAAACCAGCTTCTGAATCTTTGGGGGAATTCTAGATCTTGCTTCAAATAACAAGATGAACTAGGGAAAAATTAGGTTGTGAAATTCCAGTAATACTTAACCTGTAAGTCTGAATATTTGCCTTATCCTTATACTGATTCTGTACAGGCACATTGGAATATTTGCCACGATGTGTTAGACAGAATAATAAAACAGCCTATGAAATTTGGTATTCAGGCTATCAAGCCTCACAAAGAGGCTTTCTCTGAAAAGTGAATCAACATTAAACTGTTTGCTACTAAGGGAATTTCCAGTGACAGTTTGTGACAAGTTTTGACTGTTTCTCTACCCTCTAAGAAATCCTAAACCTAAGAACTGTTGGAGACTGATTTTTCATTTTTGTTCCTCTCAGAAGTGTCTTTCTTTCTTTCCCGCAGCACGGAAAAGGATATGCTAGTCACTTCTACAGGACTTACCTGAAGCAGCATGATTTGCACAAAAGAAAGTCGACCAACAAAAAGCATCAACTTTCAACTTCATTATCTTGGCCATCCAGTTCTGTGTAACTGAAGGATTTGTGTGCTGTTGGAGACATCCTGGCCAACAATAGGACCTAATTGCTCTCAGCAGGCCTGAGAAATGAGTTGAAATGTGTAGAACTGTAGAAACTTCAGAGGCAACTGATCTTGCCTCTCTGATCAGTGTGTGCCTGTTTACAGCACTATATATCTTTCTCTCTCCAAAATGTCACTGAGCCCTTTAGATGTTTATATTCACCACAAAAAGCCAATCGTACAGATAAAAGAGATGTGCATTATAAATGCAATATCACTGTTTTAAACTTGACTGTTTTATATTATTTTTGTGTGATCAAGTGTTCCCCAAACTATTCCAACTTTACAAGAGAGATTGTGATCATGTTCTTTTCACCTGTGGGTCATAAAAATGTTGTTAATCTGGAGACCCACAAAATTATCAAAGACATTTCTGTAGTTTATACACCGTGTTGCAAAGTGTTTACTGTACTATTTCAAAGCTTCTAAATAAATATAAAATATATATATATTATATTATATATAATTTTCCGAAAAACGTGGTACAACTTAGTTGATTTTTAAATGGATTCATACAGTCTACACCATACACTAAAGTGAGAAGATAATTCAGGGTTCCTAAGCTATCCTTGCTAAAAAACAAAAATAAAATAAACCTTTAATAGTACTTCCCCGAAATTCGTATTTTGGTCAATCCTGTTTTTCTTGTTAAAAAAATAAAAAAAAAAGCTGTAAGCAACAACATTTTGTCTAAAAAGTCGTAAGGAATTTTCAATGCCAAAGATGCAGCTGTCAATATTACCCGAATGAGCGTTATGTACTATCAGAGGTATAAATCACTCTCCATTATTTTGATTATGTTTCTCTGGTTTTTAATTTGGAATCACAGAATCTTTTATAAGGCTCTATAAATTCACCTGTATATGTTGTTAAAAAGAACACTGGGTGTCTGTACATTTTGCAATGTAAGATATAATGTAAGTGAAGTTAAGTATTTTAAGAAAATCATCCCAAGCTCATAAATATGTATACATACATACATACATACACACACACACACCCACACATCTCTCTTTGACATAGTTTTGTGAAACTATACAAATATATTGCCTAAAAATATTTCTCTTGTGGCTAGGAATAGTTGTTGATAGAATTCAAATTGCAGAGGCAAAGTATATGCCAGACTCTTTTATCACAAAGGAGATTTCCGATTAGGAACATGGCACATTCTCAGCTGACCCCTCTCCCATTGGAGTTAAAGTGGTGTTGGCCACCATCTTTGTTGGGAAAAGGATTAAGCCCTTGCATATAATCTTTATGTTCTGTAATAATTCTGTGGTCTGAAACAGTATCTTACAGCATTTCTTTTCTATGAAATATGGAAAAAAGTAAAATTTCAAAGGTAAAGTTTAAAACTACTTTCATGTCCATGGAGTTTAAGTACCATTTACTAAATGTAAAAATCTAGTAAAATTTTTTTTTCTTTTTTTTTTTTTTGTGCTGTGATTTTTTCCCCCCCACTGTACCTTAATACGTCAAATAATGAAAACAAATGAGAGCACACCTTGTTTTCAGCCAACGCCTAGCCAAATTTGAACCAATTCCTACTGGTGATTCAATATTAAGTAAAACAAGAGAAAATGTCTCATTGATAGCAGTGGAATTTGGATCATGCCGTTATATGGGAATTCTGTTATCCCCACCATGGGATGAATGTGTGAGAAGCCACCGATATGTCATACTAGAGTTTGGGTTTCTTCTTTTGTTTGTTGGTTCTCAGGTTTTTTTTGTTCTTTATAGTGGCAGTTTCTGTTAGATAGAAATACATAAATCACTTGTATGAAAACCATCCTGCTGTGGATCCAAAAATATACAGGGAATCCAACATTCCTCATCAAATTCCTTGAGTTCTTTGTAAACCTAGTAGACTAGGCCCTGAAGTTGTTAATTTCATATTCCAAAAGAAAAAAATATGCTCATTAAACACTTAAATGTGCACATCTAGCACTTTTGCGTAATGACAAATTGTTTTGTGAGATATTTTTAAAAATGTATGTTATACAAAACCAAATCCAAAAATCCCCCAAACAGCTTCAATAGCTATTGATTTGAGCAAACACAATGGTGAAATGTTCCTCCTGCTGTAGGTAGCAGACCTTTTAGTTGCCCACAGGCTTCATTTATTTTATGAAGAAAAGCAATGGAGTTTGTGACAAATATTTCATTTAAAGGAGATTGTTAGAGTCTTATTTCTGCTTTTAAAGCAAGAAAGTCCTTGCCATTCTTAAACCTGTTTTTAATTTTTTTCTAAGTAACTTTTCAATATAGGCATATATTGTAAATTATGGTTATTTTTGGTCTTTGGGAGGAAACGGAAATGGTTTTATTTTCTATTCCATGAACAACCAAAGTGTTTCTATTTAATGAAACTCCCTCCACATTTGGCATGGCATTTTTTTCTGAAAAAATTATTAACCGTATCATGTCCTGTCATTCATTTCCAAAGCTGTACTCTTTCCATCAAGTGTGATATACATACAGATTTTTCATCTTTTTTATTTTTATTAAATGTTAAATATCATTGGCATTGGTCCATATATATACAGAAATCCTTCTGAGTTCCCTGGGAGAGTCCTAGAGGGAGTCATGGTAGGATGCAGAACTGTCAAGTAAAAGGAAAATTTGAAGAACTACAAGCCTGAGCTCTCGAGATAAAGCTGTAGCTTTTGCTGATTTTCCTTGCTCACTGTGAATTTTGGTATGCTAACTTTTGCTGGCACAAGCTTTGGGACACATTAAAACCCAGTACAGAGCTGCTGTCCCAAGAGACGGCAAATTGGGCAGTACAGAGGCTCAATTTGTCCCATTTCTTTGTTTTAGTGGGCATCTGGCCACCTCCCATTGAAATTGCCTTGTTCAGCATCTCCCATGTGTTCCATCGTGCTGCTGGGTGCCCGTCTGCAGGGACAGGTATGTAAAAGCCTTCAAACATCAGCTTGTGTGTTTGCCTCTTCCTCTGAGCACGCGATGCAAATGTCAAAGGACTCTTATTTGCATATTGGACCCAACAGTGAACTGAAGTAATCAGGAAATATTATGGTTGGATATTAAAGGGAAAGATTGATACCCATAAAACTGAGATAAGGAAGGTTTTGGAATCTCCTTCATTAAAGGTTTTCAAGGACAGTTCAAAAAACACCTGTAAGAGACGAAATAAGTGTACTTAAACTTGCCTCAGAGAAAAAGCACAGAGAAGGCTCTCAGTCCTGTTCTGTAGCGTTCCTAGTGGGGCATGCTGAGCTTTTCAGGAGTTAATCTGTGCACAGCTGTAGGGATAAGAATGTTCTATCCTTCAATTAGTTCTTTGAAGCAATATTTAATGTTTAAATTTACAATTTATGAGCATAATAGAACAAGCTGCCTGTGAGAAGAACTGTCTTTGGAGTAAATTAGAGTTCAAGCAGGGAAGACAGGGTCTTCTAAAAGACAACAAAATGGAATCAGGTTTGTGAATCTCTTTTTTCAATTCCTGATTTAAATATGTAACGATGGATTTCTAAGCAGCTTGCCTATTCAAATTCTTTAAAATCAGACTTTAGTTTCTTCCAGACGGATTCTTCCAAAACTTAGAAATACTAAAGCATTTCACTACTTGAAATAAAATTCCGATTTTTTAATGCAAGTTTTTGCTAATATGCCTATTGAAGGAAGGTATTTCCATGAACATATTTTTAAATTCCTGGAACAAAGTGTAGTGATTTTTCATTAGTGTTGTTGCAAAATTAGTTGACATGAAAATACACAGATAAATACAATTTGTAAAGATTCCTTCATTATAGCCTCTATATAGTTGTGGGGGAAATACATATGTGCGTGTGTGTGTGTGTATAACTATAGTTCGAATTTTGGCAAGTTGCCACGGTATTTTTTCTTACAGCTTCTATCAGCAAATGTAAACAGAAGGGTAGAAACACATGTAGAGTACTACAAAACTAGACTTGTTCCCTAGTGTAGAATGGAGTTTTGCATTCAAGAATTAAATTCAGCCCCTTCTTCATGCGTTACACCCACAACCAAGCACACAACTCATTTTTTTGCTTCCAAAATGTTACCTGCTCATAGAAAGGGGTTTTTTTTCATTCTTTTTTAAAGTAATATCATTGCTCAGGGTAAAGGGTGGATAAATAGATAGTCTTCCTAGGCTGATAAATTGCAATTGCAATTTTGCAAGGCTGTTAAATATTTGTATGTCTTACCTGGAGAAAGCCGATCATATCCTGCCACTGTTTCATATTCAAGTCTCAAGTTTTATGGCATTTGGACTTGTGAATTAAAACCTATACAGAGATGTAGGGGCCAAAATAAGCATCTTTGATGCACACTTAGTTATTGCAATTTGACTGCAAAAAATCTACATCAGATGTCTCTAAAGGATAGAAAGTTGTTTATTCTATTCTATTTGCAGTAATGTAAAAGGCAGCCAATAAGACTTTATTATAATATTGTGCTATGAAAAATTCTGAAACTGTGAGTTAAGTTTGCACTGATCCCTACAATCAGAGATCAAATTCTTCTTAAAGGGTTCCTTCATTTTATTTTGTCTCTTAAGAAATGGATACATATATATATAAACAAATATACACAGCCATTACACTCCATTGTTGAGCATCCGTGTTTTTGTAGATATCCTCATATGTAAGAAATAAGCAAAAACTAACTTGGACAAATTTCTTGAACTGAAATTGTTTTTGAATTTGAATTTGTTAATAAAGTTCATTATATTGACAGACATCAAGAAAAATGAAATCTCTGTGGGTGTAGTTCTCCAGAAGGCAAATGCTTCACTTAGGAAGCATCCTGTCAAAACACTGTATAAATGCAACTGCTGGAAATCTTGCTGAGTCAAGATGAAAGATGCTGTGCTAAAGCTTTCTTGTTCACTGCATCAGCACTGACTAAAGTGTCCTCTGGATGTTAACCACTTTAGGCAAGCAGAAGGTATCAAAAATTGCAAACAGGATTCAGATATTTACCATTCCTGCGGAAGAGAGACTTAGACAATAGGTGAATATATACTAAAATACTAATCTATATTATACAATATGGAAAAAACAGTTAAATCAAACATTTAAGAAAACAGAATGCTTTCAAATACATGCACTTCAAAGATTAAAGTTCATCTGATGCTCAGCCTAGAAGCATATTTTGGATAACTCATCTTTGATTTGCACTAACACTGGAGAGCAATGTATTGTATAACAAAGCCTTACAACTACATGGTAAAAAGAATGTAACCAAACCAACCTTAAGTTTTAGAAGTCTTGGATCCAAACACTCAGGTTGCAAAACTGAGCTGTATTTTATATGCATCAGAGCCTAATTCTATTAAAGGCAGTGGCCCAAGTTGCAGTAATCTGAAGGAGAGCAAAAGGAAGTCTTCATTTCTTTCTTTATGCTTTTTTAAGCAAGAGCAGCCTGTGATAAAATTATTTGACATCAGAAAAAGGGAAACTTCACTAGCTTTGCTTTCAAAAAGCTGCACTCTCCAGTTTTGAAATTTGAAAGGTTGGACACAGGTACGTGTCAGTGTAAAATAGACATTTCTGATAATTTTATCTCAAAACAAAAGAACACAAGAAGTTAAGTGATATAAATGTTTAGGTTTTCTGTTAAGATAAAGACAGAAATGCAGTCCTGGAAAGATGGATTCATGTTTTATTATGCAATTCAGACAACCAAAAATTCATTGGAACAGAATATTCTTACACTGCCCTAGCTGTTGGTTGAAAATGTGAGCAAAACAAGCAAAGAAAATATCAACCACAACCTTATGGATGTTTCAGAAAGTTTTGCTCTGGAAGGTAATAAACAGATGCTAAGAACATTATCTCCTTTCAGACTTAGACTGAAAGATGTTTTCTGTCATCTTTTCTGATCTAACATACTTGAAGTATAAAAGGAGTCCTCTGAATGGTTTGCCCATTCACCTCAGTGAAGGGAGGGTATTCTCACTTGTTGACACTAACCTGGAAAAAATACCTAGATGAAGCCTGACATCAAAATGGCCTAGTAATTCCATCTCCATCACCGCAGTTTTTCTAACCAGGTATCAGAATCATTGAGAGCTGAAACTTTATGAGATGGTGATGGAAAAGCAGTGGTGTGGCACTGTTCTATGTGAAGAAGAAAAAGAGAGGAAGAGAGAAAGAGAGAGAAGGTTCTGCTCTTCCTAGTCTCACAGAAAACATTAATTGGTACTTAAACTGTGTTTTGTTCAGGAACATAAATATCATGAAAGGAGAAAGATTTCACCATGAGAGCAATATATTTGTTGTGATTTACACTATCTAAAAAAAAAAATATGAATGCAAGCAAACATTTTCCTGCTCAACCCCCTGAAGATGAGACTAAATAATGCCCTTGGAGCTCACAGCCATTCAATTTTTGAGAGAGGCTCTGTTTGATTTATATTCTGGCTGTCAACAAAAAAAGAGAAGAGAGACAGTGTGCTGGAAGTTAAAGATAAGTAATTAATATAATCTAGGGGGAAAATGCAATATACCTTGTAATAATATCATTAAATCTCACTGAGCTGCTTGAAATGATCTGTTAAAAATTAAACAAACAAGCAAACAAAACCCCCAAAACAAAAAATAAATCTGCTTCTTGGCACCCCAAGTACACATTTACATTAGATAAATCATAGCTACATTGAAATAAAATGGCTGAGGTATATATGTAAGGTATCATATCTTACTTACACCCATTTCCAGGGGATGGGAAGGGGGGCAGTCCTGGCATCCAGCACCTCCTTGGGGGCAGGGTTAGGGGGAGGCTGAGCCAGGCTGTTGGCCCATGGGTAGGGGTCAGGATCAGGCTCAGTGCAGGGAACCAGGATCACTCCACATGCTAGGGAGCCTCCCACCACTCCCTCAGTAGGACAGAGTCACCCTTGGTTACACTAGTCCAGAGCCAGCCCCAAGGCCTCAGAATCAAACATTCTGGAACATTCTTCATGCTGTTGTGAAAATTTAACAGACTTCCTTCCAGATGTATTATCATATATTCTGCTTCAAATGCTGCTTTTTCAAGGATGAGACTTCATTGTGCTTTTGACCATTTATGTCAGCTACTATTGAGGGCTCCCCGTCATTATGAATAGTTAAGACTTACCAGTCTAACTTAAATTTTCCTTTATAATTATAGATGGAGTTCAATTAATCCTTATCATATAGAAACTATGATTAAGGCTCCTGGGTTTAATTGTGCTACTTTGATTCCTGTCGTCACTTCCAGTGTTACAACACAGAGAATTAATTTAATTTTATTATTAAAGAAATAAAATTTTGTTCTATTTAGTAAGTCTGATTTAAGAAGTACCCCTTAATTAGGAAAAGATTGAGGCAAAATCAAGTAGCTTACCATATTTCTTTTTTATATGAATAATTTCCAGACCTACCACTGCTCAGGAATAAGGACATGAAATGCGTAACAGAAAATATTTGAAGTCTGCACGCTGACTTACTGGACTGGGGAAATTGCTTTCCTGTTTCCTTTCTATCTAGAGTAAACTGGAAACCACTATATGCATGCAAACTTTTTAGGTGTTTAATTCTTCATTCGCAGAGTTAAATCTACCACTTTACTGAGCACATTGCTAATATTCACAGATCTAAAGCTTCAGGGGAAAAAAAAACAAACCCAAAAAGCTTATGTTCTCATTCCAAATTTAGCTGCCAGCACTGGAAAATCTATGGAAATGGAAAAAAATATTTATTTTAAAGATAAATATTTTTATTGATAATTTTTTTAAGATAGATTTTTAAGGATAGATTTATTGACTGCTGTTCTGTGTGCTTTTATATCCTTTGTTAGCAACCAAAATATACTCCAGTGTTATGACAGATGCCTGCATCACTATCCTCATTTTCCTGAAGCATAACTGAGGAACTCCACACTGCAGTTTATTGCAGAGGTGGGAACAGAACCTAGTTCCTAAATCAAAATAATAAGAGAAAAAACCACCACAACAGTGATTATGCAATAAAATAATGTGAAATCACATGAGTGCTACCATACTGAGCTCTCCCCACATCCAGGTTAATGAGCTGACTAGCAGTCTAGAGAGCAATATGCAATTTGGTGCCCTTGGTGTGTCTGTCAAAAGAATATATAATTATTCTTTTCAAAATGGGACAGCTTCAAAGAGAAAAATGAAGAGCTCTTCATCTTTCCACTCAGAGCCTAAATCCTTTTGGATTTGATGATTAGGGAGGGTTGGGAAAAGGAAATTGGGTTTAGATCCCATCATATTAAAGAAGCATTTGTCCTCCACGGCCAAGATTATGAGCAAACACTACCATCATATGGCATAAAAAGGGCCTCTATCAGCATTTCTCTGTCTGGTAGTTTTCTGTTCAATACATGTTTTCTGCAAACACCTAAAAACAGGATCTTGTTTTGTTAAGATGTTTGTTAAGATGTTAAAGACTAGATACCTAAGATTTCCTGGGCAGATGGTATGACTTCTGGAATAGTTTATCAGGATGTGAGAAATCTGTATTCACTTCTTCCCACTTCACATAATTTCTGCATCCACATCCAGCTTAGAAGAATTTCTAAACAGCAAGTTGGAGGATTATCTCCTTTTCTACTGCTGTAGTCTACAAGAACATTTAAACATCTCTTGATGCAGAAACTAGGCACTTTTGCCACCTCCCATGGCTCACCACTGATTAAATACAGGCTCATTTGCTTGCTTTCCAGTGAGCGTTTAGTACTACATAAAAAGTTTTGCCTAGTGGGTGTTTGTAGATGGCACAGAGAGTGGCAGTAGGTGTAAACCAGAGAGCTTTCTCTCCTGCCAAAGAAAGAGATCAAGAGAACAAACAACCCCTGACATGCTGGTCATGTAGATGAATGTCTTACCAGAAAATATTTGGACATAATGGTGGTAAAGGCAGCCTAAAAATCCTACACTAAGAGAATGCATTGCTGGGACGGACTTACCTGGTATTTATTCGGCAGATGTTGAAAAGTTCAGAGATTCTGGACAATTGAATACATTTTCTGTAAGGTCTTTCCTGAGTCATCCTGTTGATGACAACAAAATTACCATACCAGTCGAGTTGGGAAACAATACTTTGCTGTTTCCCTGGAATAAGTGCTGGCACACCAGCATCATAAACGGCAAAGACACAGAGAAAACATAAAGTAAGAATGTGGCTTACAGAACTTCTAGTAGAAAAAGAGGGTTTGTCCACCCCTCAGATTCCCATGGACTACTTTGATGGCCTCAGACTTCCCGAGGCTGCCTCTTGCTGTGGTTCCCCTCACCAGGCCTGATGCTGACCTCTACCCGTGGGCCAGGGGTTCAGCCCTTCCTTGGCCCAGTCCGGTCCCCAGGGAGGTGCTCAATGCCCAAGGCTGGGGTTGTCTCCCCCTGCTCTCTGCTTGGGAGTGTGGGATAAACCTTGTCCTGCCTCCCCTGGGGAGCCCCCATCCCCCGAGCACCCTGACATCAGGCAGTCATTGTTCTGGCTTCTCTTGCCTTCCTGTAGGATCAGCACTTTGAATGCCAGTACTGATACAGGTTGACCTAACCTGTTCTTAGAGACTGTAATAAAGCAGGCACTATATGCCTCCATTGTAAAAGGGAGATTCCAAATATGGTGGAAAAAGAATATTCCATTTTGAGATACAGTTTTGTTTTGATAATTTTATTTCCTTGATGTTATGTTATTGTGAAATACTAGAGTATTTAGATTTCAAAACAATAGTTGTTTCAAATAAATCAGACAAGAACATTTCCTGTGCATATGTTGTCACTAATGTTACTCAAGGTCTTTGTTTTATTTTCTTGGTCTTGGCTCACTCTTACAAAGGAAAACCTTGCAGACCTATGGTAGGTCTCTCTCTCCCTCTTTCCCCAATTTCACCGCTCTCCGAGACACTTAAATAGGCCCGACCAAGTACCTTGAACAAGTAAAATAATGAGGGACACAGGAAAAAAAATTCATTGGAAGAATTTTGTGCACTTGTTGGCATGCAGGTACTACTTCAATTCCAGTTTCACCTAAATAAACCAAGGAGCTTAAAAGTAGGTTCTTAGCCTGCTACAATTCAACACCTTGCCCTGACAGGTCCATTGTAAAGAGGGCAAACAGACACGTTAATCAAAATACCACATTTCTATGCAGAACTACAATTTTATAGTTGAGTGAATAAACACAAATAATCAATGAATGCAAACTGAATTAAAAAGTGAGGTATGGGGTTGTCCCTCTCAAAGTCGTAGCACAGAGCTCACAGCTTAGGGAAGAAGAAATGAGCTAATATAAAAAGATATCTGAATTAATAATTCTGCACTCTTGAGATAAGCTGATTATACCAGAAGTTTGTCAGTTTGTCATCAGCCATCCAGACTGCACTGCTTCCACACTATATTATTAGAAGTAAAGATCTCTCTCTGCTCCCATCCTATTCCCAGGATTTGTGTTCCCTTAGGGCTTTCAAAGAAGAAAGAAGACAGCAACAGAGACTGTTCTGTCTTGATGCTGGTGAGAATACCTCTCTGGATTGATCTTGTATTTTAACACCTTGTTGTATTATGCCTTCACTTTTTCAATACACAGGAGCTAAATTGGGAGAAAATGTCTTTCTTAAAAGATCAAAACCTCAGTAGGCTTTGAACCCTTAAATATTATGGAAGATCACAAGAAGCCCATTCAAGTCAGAAGGATCTGCTTATCACCTCGAATTATATCAGTACCATCCTTTTCTTTATTGCCCTCAGACTGGGCAGAATCAAAGATAAAATAGCATAAAAAATGACACCCTGTGGCCTGCTGATTTCTGGCTGCCATTTGTATGTTAAATCACCAGCAGCTGTCATGATCAGAAAGTGTGGTAGTCCGTGTTGGAGGGGATAAACATACACAGACGAAAATTAGGGCTTGCTTCCTTGAGGGAAGAAGGCAAAACAAAGTAGAAACGGAGTGGTATGGACAGTACAGGTGGTGAATGAATAACTAAAAATGTTGTTCGAGGAATATGGGGCAAGTTCTATCTACATATCTCAGTACTTCTGTCTGCATCGGTATTGTGTATTGCCTCTCAAAAACTCAATGGAAAATGCTTTTAAACATCAGGCATTTTTATGAGGTTTGTTTATGTGTGCTTATGTCATACAATAGCTACTACAACAATAAGCAAAAGTCTGGAGTTTCAGAAGGCTGCAGCTAGCTCTGCTGCCTGGGGGATGACACTGTCTGCTTCTTAGCACAGTGAGCTCACCTCGCCGGGACTTCAGCATGGAGCCTCTGTTTGGTGACTTTTCTTTGAATGAACTGGGGAGCAGGCCATTCCTATGGAACTGTCCCTTGGTCTGTTCTCAGGCTGAAGAGTGGATCCTTCACGACTCACAGCCAAAAAAGAATCAGATGTTGAAAGTAATTTTTATCTAAAAATACTTCATGGCTGTCACGGTTTAGGGGTGATATTCTCCAGTTTAGTGCTTCCACTGAAACCACTCCAAACCACGCGCTGCTCGCTCCCTCTCCCTCTCCCCCTTCTCCTGCAGCAGGATGGAGAGGAGATCTGGAGGCACAAAAGGCTAAGATCACAGATTGAGATAAAAACAATTCACTGGAAACAGCAATGAAATAAGAAAACAAACAGTAACAGCAACAATATCAACAAAAGTGTGCAAAGAGGGTGAGAGAGTCAGGTGGAAATGCTTACCACTATACCATGTGGAGCCTGACAATATCCAAAGCGCCCAAGGTACCCCAAACTGTAAGGGAGCTCTTCCCCTGTTCCCAGAAAATGATGTGAGGTGGCATAGAATACCCTCTGGGTCCTGACCATGCCCCACTCCTGGCTACTGCAAAAATTAACCCTGTCCTGGCTGGAAGCAGGGCATTGTCTCCAAACAATGATTTTAAAAATTTCTGAGCAACCACAGGTCAAAGTTTGCTGGGCATATTCAACGCTTTTCAAAAGCAAATTTCTACATTAAATAAGAGCCTGACTTCCTTTCTCCCACAATTATGGATGCAGCATTTCCATCATCTTTATTTCAGCATTAAGCTTTCTTTGTTCAACAAACATAAGACACATTTACAGATGTCTGCTGGGAGGGTACCGTGACTTTTTCTGCCTCCCTTAGCTGCATATTTATGCAATCCACACTGAGCACTGTTTTGCAGGTAGGAACTTATGCATGAAACAATGTTGAATTCCTCTTGTTTGTAGATCGTGTAACTTTCAACTGATAGAGTCTCATCTGTTACATCTGTTAACACTTCACTGAGAAGTATCTTTCCTTGATGGCCTGCCACTCTTCGACGGTTCTTCCCTTTTGCTCCTAATCTCTGCACAGCATTGCTTTCTCTTTGTTAGAAGGATCACTTCTCCAGAATTCACAATCTTTAATAAACACATCATCACACAAAATGCTTTCATCTATTCTTTAGATTTTGTAACATCTCTAGAAATTATTTTGCTCCTTCTACGTGTTTTGTATAAAGTTGTCAGCAAATCTATTTACTTCACTCTCAGAACTGAAGTTTTTACTTTCTAAAAAGTCTCTTTGTTCTTCTCCCAGCTCAGTAGCTCTTCATCAGATGGCTTGCACTCTTTGGTGGTGGTTTTTTTAACCATTCACCGTGACTACTGAATTGATCATACACAAGCCCAGGCTCAGATATCCCACTGGTATCAGTGTAAAAGAAAGATCTAAGATGCAGATTTTTATTATATGCAAAATACTTGCAGCAGAGTCTTGAATTTTTACATTTCAATGTGGGTTACAAACTGCCTCCATCCAATTTCCCCATAAAAATGCACTTGGCATTTGGTAGTATATATAAAAAAGTTACTCACATTTATCACAAAAATTCTGCTTCATATCATATGTGACTCACTGATTAATAAAATGCATGCAATGAACCAGTAAAAAGACAAAACAACCTTTCTTACCCATACTTGGGTGTGGACATCAATTTGTATTTATCAGTATTAGTAAAATACTAGAACATAGGATACCCACTTGGAACTGTTTAGTTATTAAAGTCAGTAACGGGATTTAGACAACGAAACTACGAACCACGAGAGAAAATACCCAACAATGAGAAGTGGGAACCTAGTCTATGTGGTACTGAAATTCATTTATACTTTGTAAAAGATGTGTAGGAAAGATGGCCTGGTGACAAAGGGAAAGCAGGGATGAAAAAGTTTGAAAATTTGAGCTTTTCTTCACCAAAATATCAGTTCTGGAATACTACTTGTGTAAGAATAGAGGTCAGTCTGGGGACTCATAGCCTTCAGAACTAATGAAGACAAAATACTCAAGTTTAGCTGTGTCTGACCTTTTGGAACTTTGCAAGTTTGAATTGTTGCATGTCGTAGCCTAGATTGATCCCATTTAAGTTTAGACATCAACATTAGGTGACCCCATTAGGATACGGCAGTAAGCTGCTAAATAATACAGGGAAAGAGAGAATTGTATCAGGGAAAGCTGAAATTGAAGCAGCACTGAAATGACTGGTAGTGCTGCTTGCCTGGCCAAGAAGCAGGTCAAGATTACATAGACCTCAAATGTTGATGGCTTCGTTTAGGCACAAAAACTTTAATGCAATAAACTCAATCTTAAAAGCCTCATCTTCTTAAGTCCTAAGGCAGGGAGCTCTCTGAAGAGTTCAGAAGGTCTATATTGGCCAGAGAAAACTTCATTTTTTAAATCTTGGCTAAACTGAGTAATTGTGTTCATACAAATCAATAAGATCATAGGATCACAGAATATCCTGAGTTGGAAGTGACCTATAAGGATCATCTAAACCCAGTTCCTGGCCCTGCACAGGACACCCCAAGAATCATATCATGTGCTGAGAGCATTTTCCAAACACTACTTGAACTCTGTCAGGCTTGGTGCTGTGACCACTGCCCTGGGGAATCCCTTCCAGGGCCCCATCACCTCTGGGCGCAGAAACAGCATAAGCCTCCCCTGACAGTTTCATGCCGTTCCCTTGTGTCCTTGTAATAACTACTGGACCTTATGGCTAAACTTTGCTTTAAACAAGCTGGTTTTGAAACTGTCATTAAGAAACAGATCCTGAAGTGTAGCAGTGTTTTCATGTGGGTCTCTTTCCTGCACCACGAGCCAGCACTGTGCAGCCTCAAAACTCGGGAAGTTTACTCATGAACTTTGTTCAGAAGCTTTGTCCTGGCATACCCGGACACACAGATGTACACAACTCCCCCATCCCCTCCATGCCACCAGACTTCCAAAATCTCCCAAGAAGATGCATGCCCAGAATTGCTCCCAGAGGAGGTATTGGAGGGCTTACTGGAAGAACCAGGGTTATAAAAACCCCAATTTTTGATGTGTACATTGATTCCCCACCCCAAATGGACCTGCAACCACAGACAATGATCACCCACGCATTGTTGGGGCCATGGGTGGGGATATCTCTCTATCTCTTCTTCTACCTCTCTTTCCCTACTTTTCCCTTTACAATTTCCTCTCTGAGGGTGACCATACATCCCAGGATGGCTATACACCCCTTTTCCAACCCGTTATATTTTTTTTTCCCAGTTACGGTTTCAAAGCAGTTCTAATAAAATTTGTTGTTCAGTTATTTAGCATCATTTCACTTTAATCCATCCCAGGGGATCTTTTAACAACAAAACCTGGTTGCTCTGCCTCAGAGGTGGGTTGCAACAGTCCTGTCACTGGTCACCAGAGACGACATCAGTGCCTGCCCCTCCTCTTTCCCTTGCGAGGAAGCTGTAGACAGCTATGAGGTCCCCTCTTCTGCAGTCTCCTCAGCCTTCTCTTCTCCAGGCTGAATAAGCCAAGTGACTTCAGCTGCTCCTCATATAGCTTCCCCTCTAGACTCTTTACCATCTTTGTAGCCCTTCTTTGGACATCTTCTCATAGCTTGATGTGGTTTTGCAATGGAATTCCAATGTAGTGTTCCCACTGAAACACTCCAAACCACGCGCTGCTCTCTAACTCCCCACTCCCCCTTCCCTTCTCCTGCGGAGAGATGGAGAGAAGTGGAGGCACAAAAAGTAAAGATCATGGATTTAAATAAGAAAAATTGACTGGAAACAGCAATGGAATAGAACCAAACATAACAGAAACAATAATGATACCAGAGTTAGAAGAGAGGTGAATGATTCACACCTGATTGCTCCCCACATAGAACCGAGGGCCACCCTGACTGCTCGTTTCACTGCTGGCCTGACTGAAAGGGAGCCTTTTACTCCTCCTCCCTGCCCCCTGTGGGGGTAGTATAGAATAACCTTAGGGTCCTAGCCATGGCTACTCCTGGCTACTGCAAAAATTAACCTTGTCCTGGCCAGAATCAGGACAAAGCTTTATATATTTCTTACATTATGGTGCCAACTCAACACAATACTCAAGGTCAAGTCACAGGCAGATGCTGGTGCCAAAGTTGGAGCCCTTACCAGGGAAGTGACATGTCCATCTTGGTAAGCATTGTTCATCTCTGTAAGCATTGCTCAGCAATAACAAAAACATCTCTGAATTATCAATGCTGTGCACAGCAGAAATCCAAAAACACAGCCCCATACCAGTTACTATGAGGTAAACACTCCAAATTCTACTAACCCCAAACAAAAGCAGCAGAAAATTTAATTTCTTTTTTTAATATTTTAGTTACTTCTAACCATTATTTTAAAATAGAAAATAGCAGCTAAAGTTTTAAACCAACAGCAGAAACTCAAGTAGTTACTGCAGTTCATTATTAGCTTAGAAGAAAACGGAGCAGCAACTATTTCCCTAATTGTCCTTAAAGTCATTATTACATATGCAAGTACAATTTGGTACTCTCCAGAGTCTTTCCCTCATTACACTCTGTGATTCACTAAATTACACGATTGTGATTAGTGCGGCAATGGGTGTCCAAGTGGTATCAGGCAACTACAGGGCTCCTTTTGCAGAGGTCAATTTAATTACATTGTGCATGACAGAAACCAGGCCGACTGAGTACTGCCTTTGCCATCAGCAATTGACACCTGAGTGTTAATGAGCTGGTAATTAAGAGTTGGCACAGACAGGCACATTTTAGTGTTTGGGACTGGGATTACCATATGTTTCAATGTCTCCATGCTAAAAGCCTGAAGTTACTCATTTTTTTAAAAGATACAGGATTCTAAAATAAAGGGAAATTATGGCATTTGTAAATAAGAAGCAAGAAAACACTTTTAATTAGGACTGAATGGTGCCTGTCATAATCTTTTGAGAAATACCCTCCTCCTACATGTAATCATTTTGCCAGCATTTTATTTTTTGTAAGACGTTGTATTGGGTTGTTGTGGCCAGGTTTTGGTAGTGGGGTGGGGGAAGAAGGGGAGGCCTACAGGAGTGGCTTCTGTGAGAAGCTGCTGAAAGCTTCCTCCATGTCCGGCAGAGCCAATGCCAGCTGGCTACAAGATGGGTGTGCCACTGGCCAAGACTGGGCCAATTATAAATGGTGGTAACACCTCTGTGATAACAGATTTAAGAAAAAAAGGCAAAAAAAAAAATTGTTGCACAGTTGTAATGGTGGCCAGAGAAAAGCGGGGTGAGAACACGTGAGAGGAACAGCTCTGCAGACACGAAGGTCAGTAGAGAAGGTGCAGGAGATGCTCCAGGCACCAGAGCTGGGATTCCCCTACAGCCCCATGGTGCAGCCCATGGTGAAGCAGCTGTGCCCCTGCAGCCCATGGAGATCCACGGGCATGCAGAGATTCACCCGCAGTCCCTGGAGACCCATGATGACCCATGCTGGAGCAGGCTCCTGGCAGGACCTGCAGACCCCTGGACAGAGGAACCCACACTAGAGCAGGTTTCTTGGTAGGACTTGTGACCCTGTGGGGGACCCACACTGAAGAAGACCATGCCTGAAGGACTGCACCCTGTGGAAGAGCGAGCCGTGTGTGAGTAGTTCGCAGAGAGCTGTTGCTTGTGGGATGGAATCATGTTGGAGAAGTTCATTGAGAACTGAGAACCGTGGGAGGGACCCCATTCTGGAGCAGGAGAAGGATTCCTCTCCTTGAGCAGCAGCAGAAACAACGTGATAAACTGACCTTCATCTTCCTCCCCCTTCTCTCTGTTAAAAATGGTAACAACTCTTATTTTAATAAAAAAAATTGTTTATTACAAAAAAAATAATTTGGAAAATAACAGCATCTGAATTCTTAAAACCATATAAAAAACCACCCCGGGAATGCAGGATTAGAGACCCTTGGAGCCAAATTGGCTATGTACCCACGGCAGAAATCTTCATGCACTGGCTTTACCTCAGCTAATCTGAGGTAAGGTTCGCTTAAAATGAAAAACAAGAGAAAGAGAGAAANTTATACCCTCTTAGCTCTTCCCAGAACCCACCACTGTCCTGCCCCACAGCACAAGATGATTGGTGAATTCCAAAGTCCATCACAAGTCCCTTTCACCAATGGATCATTTGCTGGGGAGGGACATTGGTTTACAGAGGGGGGGTTTTAACAATTTAACTATCTTAACAACTTTAACAACTATTAACTTGGTTATAAGATGATTTTTATATGCAAAAGCCAATTACCTAATTTCATATAAGATATCTCTGCTCAGCTGCAGAGAAGGAGGTAGAGCTGGGAAGGAGGGAGGGGTAGCGGAAAGGTGTTTTAAAGATTTTACTTTTCATTATGTTGCTCTTATTTTGTTAGTAAAAGATTCAATTAATATTCCCAATTCGAGTCTGTTTTGCCTGGGACAGTATTTGGTGTGTGATGTCTCCCAGTCCTTGTCTCAAACCCTGAACCCTTCAAATGCTTTTTCTCCCCTGACCAGTTGCAGAGGGGAGTGATGGAGTGGCTCTGGTGGGTGCCTGGCAGCCAGCCAGGGTCAACCCACTACACGCATTTACCAATATATGCTCACACTGGAACAGCCTATTTTTAAAGTTTGGCATGTTTTAAAGTTTGTTTATAAGTAAAGCAGCATTGTTATTAATTTCACTACTACTGTTTGGCCCGGAAAAATTTAATCAGAACTGAACCTGTATTGAAAAATCTTTCTTACAATTTAGAAATCGATTCAATATCTTTCTCAAAGAAAAGAGAAACCAAAGTTGGTAAACATTAACAGATACGCCTTTTATTTCTAAGAAGCTATAAATACAGAAAGGTTAGTTGGACTATTCCTGCTTTTTTTTACTGATTTCCCTAAGTTGTTATGGTATCTTTTCCATTTTTAAAATGAAGTCTTGTGTTCCAGTCTCTTCACAATATAGCTTTATAGAAAAGTCATAAATCTCTGCACTTCTAAATATCCAGGATGCAAGTTCTTGAATCTTTGGTATCATTCATAATGTTGGTTTTATCTTTTTGTGATGCTTTTCTCAGCAAAAAATTGATTACCAAGATCTTCTTAGAAAGAGAGAAAGGCATGAGTTTGTCTGCAGTATGGCTTAGGGAGGGTGGAATGGATGGCTGCTTTTGTAGAAGGGAGTGGAAGAGGCAAAAGGCAGCTCTGCTGGACCTGCTCTCTCAGCGCCTGTACTCTCCTTTGAAAACAATCTCTACAGACTGTCCAAGCTTATGAAGAAGAAAGAAGGTGATGAAGGAGTGTGATCTTAAGGAGAACTGTAAAGTGACTGTCATGAAGGAGAATTTGATGACAGTTTGGTAGAGGGGAGGTGGGGAAGGAGACTGGAAAAATAGAGAGAAGAAAAAGTGGTAGGGAAAACACCTCTGAAACATAATCCCAGAAATATAATTCCTACAAAACATAGGAAAGTTAGAGAGTTGGAGAAGGACAAGCTGTGTGGTAGGTAAACCACATCTGGAAAATAATCCCAGAAAATCGGTACTACCAGCACTCATGGTTATGTTGCAGATATTTCAATTTTAATTTACCATTGTGTTCCTCAAGTCCTGTGACCCTTTTCAGCTCAACTTTAACTTAAAATAATAAATATTTCTAACTAGCAGAGAGATTTTAAGATAAGTATGTAAACCGAGTAAAGTAAATCAAAAACACTCAAATGACTTTTAGCATTTTTATAAGTTTCATGAGGTTAACTCTGCATGTTCAATGTAAGGAATATTATGAAAAAAACTGATTTCTGTGGTGCAGCATGCATAGCATTTGTGGCTATCATTCCTGTATCTCGATTTTGCTAAATAGTAGTGTGATACGATACTGTCAGGCCCCAGCAGTGTTACACCATTCATTTTTGGGTTTTACAAGGGACCCTGGCTGAGCATCCAAGCCTGCAGCAAGCTTTAAAGCCACGATTCCCTTGTAGCAGCTACAATTTTTTTTATATACTCAGACTGACTTAGTGCAGTGGCTTAGACAATTTTCTGGTGGCTTTATGAATCCACAGACTGTTCACATCAGGTGAAAAATATAGTAACTTTACTGAATCCTAGTTGTGGGATTAACTCCTAATTTTTTCTTCAATGGAAGAGGTTGGGAGTTTTTTTTAATGCAGCTGAACCCTCTGTAGGACATACAGCCTTTTATATGCAGATTTCTATAATTATGCTTTGAAATAGCTTTGAATTCCCAGTGGCTTAAAGGAGAATATGAAAGGGGAAATGGTAGGCTGAGCTGAAGGATATGAAAGTGGCATGTAGGTCCATCTAAAATTAGATGTAGGGACGAACAGCTCTTTACACAGCCACACCATCTCTTGACAAGTTATTAAAGGGTCTTTGCAGCCACAGAGGAACACTTGGGTGGCACAAGAACACTGCCTGGGGACAGCTTATCAATTTATATTTTCATTTTTTAATACCAAAAGGTGAGTAGGTGTTGAGTAAGATGGGAGAAGGAGACCCCAGGAAAGCTGCCATCCACCGCTAATCCACATGTCCCCAGGTGCCGCATATACACATTTTTGAGCCCTTCCAGGGATGGTGATTCCACCACTTCCCTGGGCAGACTGTTGAAATGCCTGACCACCATTTCAGTGAAGAACTTTTTCCTAAAACCCCATCTAAGCCTCTTCTGGGGGAACTAAAGGCCATTTCCCCTTGTTCTAAAAGCCCTTGTTTAGGTGGAGGTTTTTTCCTCCGTCCATGACAGGTGGAGAGAGATGGAACTTTTCAGCCAGGAGAACAGAAGGCTCTGAGGAGACCTTCCAGTACTTAAACGGTCTGCAAGTGATGTGGAGATGGATTTTTCACAAAGGCATGCTGTGACAAGACAAGGGGGAATGGCTTTAAACTGAAAGAGGGTAGGTTTAGACTAGCTATGAGGAAGAAATCTGGGCTAACCAGGTGACATCTGGGCTAGAGCTTCCCCTACTGAGGAGGCTGGGTCAGCTGTGTGTGCCATGGCCAGCGCCACGTGCTCATGTACTGCAAAGGCTCTCTGCCCTTACAAAAAGCTTAAAAACCCCGAACAACCTCCCAAAAAACCACCAAAACCCCACCAAGATGCCTCAATCGAGGGGCTGGTGTAGGCTTGGAGCACTGCTGGATGGTATTTTGGAGTTCTATTGTGGATGTATTTCTCTTCAAAGCAGTACCAAACATTGAACCTCAGCACTGGGGTATTTTTTTTTGGTTGACAGAATCCAACCTCTGTTCTCTGCTTGTTGGAATGGCCCTAAAAATACTAAAAATAAAGGCATAATAAATGATGAAATAAAGCTGAGCAGAAAATAACTGCTCTGGAGGTAATATTTTCAGAATCTTTAAATTCTCTACGTTTATTGATAAAAATGTTTTTATTTTTTAAAGGGTGAAGTGGTAGGAGATTTGCCTCAGCTAAAGACAGGCTGAAATCTAAGAATTTAAGAAACTTGCTCTGCCATGGTAGAGTGGTGATGGTTGCGTACAAGCTTTAGAAATATCCCCCTTTTTCATTCAACATCCACAGAAAGCCACTGCCTTGATCTAACCAGTTTGAAGACTATAACAGAAACCTTCATTTTCCTCAAGTACTTGAAAATGGATTATCTCAGTTCAGAGGTTATAAAGAAACAATGAGAAGACTGAACATGCACTAGGATTTGGTTGTACTATAGCTAGATGTGTATAAATGGTACTATTATTGAATTGTTTCTGATTTGGAGTGGCTTGGGGATGGAACAGAAAATTGCAATAGTTCTGAATGTTTAAGAATAGTATAAATACCTTACAGATATTAAGACTGTTACTCTTGGGTGGATGAACAATTTAGAGCATCTCCCCAAACTTTTATGATTGCATGTCTGTGACAGGGAAAAATGTATGTATTATAAAGTATACACATGTACTACTGTGCTGATATATTATGGACATCATAAAGCATACATAGAAATAGAAAGGGAAAAAGATAAGGTAAAGAAGAAACAATCCTATTTTTAAAAATATTTTTATTTTATTTATTAAGTGTACAAAATATTTTTACTGCATGCCAGTGGATTATCTTGCACAGTCCCTGGGGTGAATACCCCCCACTTTGGGGGCCACTGACTTAGAGCATCTTTATAGTTGACCAAGTAAAGCAACCAACTCTCAGTGTGGAAGAAACAAGCAATGGCATCATTTGAAGTGCTTTTATGACTGTATAGTTCATTGTCCTATTTCTAACATGTTCATTTCCTTCCCCTCTTTCTCTGTATTCAAAATTTTCACTAGATTATCAGCTTCATGAGGTCATATATCTTAATTCAAATTCACTGTGAGTGAGAACTGAATTTGTCTTGGAAATAGGTAATGAACTTAGTTATACCCTTTGCCATGATTGTTATCTTGCAACTGCTTCTAAAGTTCAAGTTTTGCAAAAGCGAGCCAAGTTTTAATGAAGTTTTTAAATTGCAGCAATAGCTGAAATCTTGGATATTTTAAGTTTTTTGAAGGGATCTTGAGATCAAGACATTAATTTCTGGGAAACTGGACACAAGGTGGTATATTGAAGTTCAGGCAAATGTTCTACTTTAATTTTAAGATGCTATTTCTTTTCTCTGCTGCTAGCTGTTCTTCCGCAATGAAAAAAGTGACAAGAACACCAGTATGAACAATACATTTTCTTACCTGTAACCAACAAATTTCTGGCAGTGGGAGGAGAGAGGGAGTTTAGTGAAAAGTATGATTTTTCTGGCAAGATCTCATATCTTGGAATTACTTGGTTTGTCTTTTGCTTTTAGTCAAGGAAATAATTTTTTAAAAAGTTTTCCTTGGACTAACACTTTTGAAAACTGCATGAAAATCTTCATGGAAATGAGAAGGAAATAGGTTTTATGCTTTCATTATGAAAGTGAATCCTTGCTCCCGACAGATGTGTAGTAGCTTTACTCACACTATCAAATGAAAGATGAGTAATTAAAAAGGAGTATTTCCATATTCAGCAGCTCGTTAGTTCTAAAACTTCACAAAACCCAGCTGTTGTGGTCACGGTGTGCCTTAGAGGGCTAAAATCAGAAGGGAAGAGAGTTCACATCTACTCTAACTCAGTGCAGGGATCCTTGAGCCTAGCTCAGGTGTCTCCAGAATGAAATCCTGCCCTCAGTAAGGAGTTTTCCTCCTTGCCCCCCGAGATAGATGCAAACAGGTCCTGTGGTTACTGTTTTACTTCTGGGACCTGAACTAGTCTTTGCAGGGCAGTACACTGTGCTGACTCTTTTTATTGACCTCTTTAAGGTCTTTCAATTGATATGTACAAACTGATGTCTACAGAGAGTATGGCTCCTGACAGGTTCTGCTTAGTGGAATAACCTCTGAAGAGTCTTTATACAGTATATAGAGCTTGTTAAAAACAGGATTCCAGAATGGAATTCCTGAACAGCAGACCTCTCCAGTCAACTGGCAGGGAATGTTGACTCAAAAGAGGATACCTGTGTCTATTTTTTCATTTCTTCATTACACAGGAAAGCAAGGTTCTGATTTAGACAATTGTCATGCAAACTGGCATTGAGCTCAGGTGAAATTTCAGGGACTAGGTTGGTGCTCAGTGTTTGGAGTAGTGCCAGTCAGGGTGCATGACAAATGTATTGCTGTTCAGGCAAGCTGAGTGTAATATTAAATGCATGTAATATTAAGTCATTGCTGCACAGGGAAGGGAAACTGTATCTGATGTCCTAGGAGCTGCTGCACTCCTGGACATATTTTACTTTCCCTGGCAAAGAAAGAGGAAGAAACTGTTCCTTTCCTAATGTGCTCAGACTGAGGAAGGCTCTGGTGGACAAAGTGAAGCAGTCAGCTAATGAGAAAGGCAGCAAGTGGAGATGCTGCTTTCGGCAGGAGCTGCTGGCCAAGCCCAGCTGCAGGAGGGGAGTTTAAAGACTTAAGAGAGGTTTGTCTGATGGCTGGTCAACTTGAGAAAGGGCTGAAAGCTTTTGGGCTAGTAATCAGGAAGGACCCCTACCCTTATTTCAGGGATGTGAGTAGAGGGAGAGAAATATTTCTCCTACCTCAGCACCTTCTTACTCTGATAACCTACTGGATTTAATTTTTTTTTTCTGCTTATGTGTCATCTTGCAAAAGGATATCTGGGTGCATTCTGACACAATACTGTTTGAGTCTATGAGCCTGTTCTCTTGGAAGAGACATAAGAAGATTAGGCAGTCACCCCTCCAAGTTTTGTTGAGCTCAAATCTCAATATGATTCTGGATTTTATTTCCACCTGGTCTGTTTCTTTTAACATGGAGAAAAAATTTGATTTGAGGAATGGGAGGTAATTTCTTTCAATAGAAAAGATGCATTCTTGGAAATTTAAGTTACAGATACTTAACATTTACTTTTTTTTATGTAGGTGGTTTTGTGTCTTTTGATGCATAAAAATCTTGTTTTTCTTTATTTAAGAAAAAGACTACTTTTAAGTTGCTTACAGATTTCTTTTCCATTCATAGAGGGTAAGGTCTCTGAACTTTTCTGATGAAACCAACCTCACCTAATTTGAAAGAAATTGCATTTCATACTGCTGTCTTTAAAGCACCTCGTTATTGTTGTTGCATACAATAAAACTTGCTTGAGAACTGACGATGCAGAAATGAAGGTAGATGTCAAGACTGAAGGTCTTACAACAAAATATGAAGAGGTGGGCTGGTAGGTCCTGCTTGCAGGGTGATGTCTCTAATGGGCTCAGTCCCACGGTTTGCAGATAATTAATTTCATAATACATTACGAAGTAATTGTCTAACGGTGGTTAGCTCCAAATGCGCCTGAGGCTTAAGATGCTGGCCTGTAGAACATGGTATGCTCTTCATCCCTCAGACCTCTTCCCGCTTCTTACAGATGCTGCAGGATAAATGAGAAAATATTAGATTTGGATGACTGAAGTGAAACCCTGGTAATTTTACTGTTAGACTGATTTTTGTAGGCAGAAGAAACAGATATAAAACTCACGAGCTATCCCTATACATTCTGATACTTTCTTACTCTTTTTTAGCCACTTAGACCTAAATCTGAGATCTTGAATCCCTTTAATCTCTCCTATCCTCATTTGCTTTTGACAAACCATCCTTCCTTTCACTTTGACTCGTAAGACTAGATTATCTTTGACATGACAGCTGTGTCTCTAGTGAGAGGCAAGAGTGGTGAGGCAGGTTCATACACCCACTGATTCACAAACCAACATTCCTCTTGAAATGCAGCTTCATAGATAAACCAGGTACCCTTTTTGGACTTGCCCAGAAGCCTACAAGGTTGTGAAATGCCTACAGCTTGCTTAGTTTCACCCTTTTATATATTGGGATCCAGCAGTTTTGTTGATTTTGCTATCTCAGGAGATAAATTGTGGTACGTAGTGATTCAGATCCTGGTCAATAGTCATGGAAAAGAATTTACATCCCTTTGGATGTGAGAGTTACATGCTTAAGCATGTTTATTCAACTGCTCTCTGAAGAAATCAGACTAAAATGCTGCTTAATAAATTAGGTTCCATGGTAAGGATTGTACAGCACTCAGAATGGTAGAGAGGACAGACTTCCAGGTGCTGTTATGAGTTTTCCTCATCACATCGAACCTCAATTTGCTTGGAGCCACAGAACCATTACGTGCTTTTCATCCAGGAAATACGGACTTACATGTGTCTGTTCTGTCAGTCCCTAGGACAGGCAGCCCTGCCTGCAACTCTGGCTGCTGGGGATTAAATCATGGTCTATAACAGACTCCCACCAGGATGGTGGCCTTGTTGGCCTTCCCCCTGATTCTTACCTGTGGACACTCGACCTTATCATCACTGACCTCAAGTTCTATAGTGTCAAGAGCCTCCCTAATACACAGAGCCACCCCTTCACCTCTTCTCCCTCTCCTGTCTCTTCTGAAGAGCTTGTAGCGATCTATTATAGTGCTCCAGATATGTGAGTCATCCCACCATGTTTCTGTGACAATGACTACATCATAGCTTTGCTGCTGTACCCATGGCTTCCAGCTCCTCTTGTTTGTTACCCATGCCGCGTGCATTAGTGTACATGTACATCAGCTGGGCTAAAGATTTCGCCCCTGACTCTGGCTTACCACCCTTGAGCTTGTTTCTGGAGAGCTTAGTTGCCTCCTCTTCCCCCTTCAAACCTAGTTTAAAGCCCTCTCAATCAGTCCTGCCAACTTATGGGCTAGATCCTTTTGCTCTTGATAGATGGAGCCCATTTGGCCCCAGCAGGCCAGGTGCCAAAGAGATTACTCCATGATCAAAAACCCCAACATTCTGCTGATGACACCAGCCCTTCAGCTATTCGTTGATAATGTGGTCTCTCCTGTTCCTTTCGTCATTCATGCCTGCTCCTGAAGGGATTGAGCAGAACACCACCTGTGCTCCTGCCCCACCAACCGATCGACCCAGAGCTTTGAAGGACTTTTTAATTACCCTGGTGCCCTCTTGATCAGCCTCAGCACTGCCAACCAAGAGCAGATAATAATAAGAGGGCTGATTATATTAATTATATAATAGATTACTATTATATCATATATTAATAGTAATTATAACAACTATAATATAATTTAATAATTATATTATATATTATAGGTAGGAGAGAGCTGGAAGAAAATTGTTAGTCTAGATGAGGAAGTACATTCTGTTTCTTCCTGTATGGCTATCAATGAAGAGAATAAGTAGTATCTGCCTGTGGGTCACTTACATTCTTTAATTCCCGGAGCAAGGAGGACTGGAGAAGCCCATCCAGCAACAGCATTTTTTTTTGAGTGACCTGATACATTGCTTCTGCTTAAGTTAAAGGTGGTAGTTTGAAGAGTTAATTCTTAAAACAGCTTTTTTTATGCTACATAATTTTCTGAAACTCTGTTTACAAAGATAAAAAACACGCAAAAGTTTTTTTAAAAAAGAGTTCTTTACAGTGAATATTCCAGATTGACTTTAAGGGAGATGTGCAGAAAACATGAAAGCTAACCAGAAGAGTGCTAAAGTCTTTTTCATGGCTTTCATTACACACCTGATGAAAAATTAGAAGATAACACTACTTTTTTGATATTTGATCAGCTGGATTATGATTAATGAAGAGTGGAAGGAACTAGACCTTCAGAGTACTGCTGTTCTTGAAAGGATGAAAAAAGTGGTAAGCTTCATTCTCTGCAATGTTGACCCTAGACTGTAACTAGCAGCCCTTGGAAAATAGCAAACAGGAAAGAGAAGAAACCAACAAGAATAACCTGTGCCGTTCAATAAGATCATGTGAACTTTCAGAATGTATTTGCACATACAGTAATACAATTTTTTAAGAAAAAAAAAGTGTCTTATTCACAGTTCAAGCTGAACTCTCTAGAATTCTGAAGAACCTGATCCTGCATAACATTATTTTTTATACTGAATTTGAAGTTCAATGTTTAATTTCTGGTAGAAGTTTGGATTATATAATTGCTTTGAAATAAGACTTAGTGGAACATGATTTGAGCTGCATCTCTTGTGAGGAGCAAAACAGGTGACTGTTATATCTCAAAAGTTTGAAAGACACGTAGTGGAGCAAAGAAGGCACTAATGTGCTCAGAACAAATATGTGTAGGTCTGACATTACAAAATTGTTATAGAAGGAGAACTGTTGGGAATTTATTTACATAAATATAAAAACTTCTTATCCCAGAAAATGTGCTGGACTGGAAAAAGTTGCAAGTTATTTAATATGACAGAACAGAAATCTAGCTGCTGCTGAAAACAGAAGGTGAAAACACGGAACGGACGGGTGATATTTAATGAACAGTAGCTGTGTATTATTGGACATCAGAAAAGGATCTATATAGCCAGATTAAAGACAGATGACCTTTTCAGAGTTTAGTTAACCTTTTGGTCACTTTTGAGAGTTATCACTTAGGAAGATAAAGGTCAAGCTGGAGCTTGGTCTTCATATATTATTTTTTCCGGTGATGAAAGGTATGCCTTTCTGTTCTGCTTTCTTAAGGAGCTGTAGGAGGAGTTCAGTTTAACAAGAATAGTGTGTGGAATGCTTTTATGTTTTCCTAATCCTTGTCAAAATGGTTTTGAAGCAGGAGTCCTTTTGTACTAAATGGATGGTCCTTTATCTTTAATCTTTTCAGTGTCTTCCTGTTAGTGTAAAAAAAAAATTGGGAAAGAGATCAATGTTTTCTATAAATTGATGCATTACTTCAAAATAATTGCTCAAAGCTGCACCAAGTAATCTTTTGTTTTGAGTGGGAAGAAAGACAAATTATTGTGCCCATGAACTCCAGAATTAACCTCAGTAACTGTATTACAGTAATCTACGGATTAATGGGTGCATAGGCTCCTGATTAGCCAACTGTTTGTGAACATGGCATGTTGATTTATAGCTACTCCAAAGAAATCCATGGCTAGTCCTTTACTAGGAAAGCTGTTCAACAGTTGCTGATTCTCTGACAGGTTATTGGTTTGGTGTCATGTGGGGTTTTTTGGTCTTTTTTCGTTTGCTTGTTTTTTTGGTTTTTTTTTTTTTTTTTTGTCTTGGTTGTTTTCATTATTATAATTTTTTTAATTTGCATGCTTTAGTCCAGCATTTATGTAAAATTGCAGACTTACTTCAGACAGCTGTTTGACTGGTTTCAGCATTTAGGTTGCTGATAGAGATGGGCAGAACACTTTCTGAATTTTGTTAGGCTATTTTCATCTACCCTTTTTTAGCTGGCAAAGGATCAAAATGAAGTAAAATTTTGCATCGCCCAGGAAACAGATGCATATATCTCTGGGCATCCAAGTATTTGTCTTGGTGGTTTCTATGGAAGTTGAATAGTTCTCTGGAGGCTGAACTTGATACCCAGGAAAGCAGGGCTGTGGGTGACAAATCCTGAAGCTGACACTTCTCCTTCTGCCTCTCATGAGAGCAGCAGACAGGCACTGACAGTAGTTTTGAACACAAAGACTACAACGTGTAGAAAATAAAGAACTCTTCTCTAAGCGCAAATATTGAAATATCTGGCAACGATCAGTTTTCATTTTTTTTCCTAAAACTTTAACTTAACATTTTCAGAAAAAAATAAGTCTTATGCTAACATTAGTTTTAGTGAATGTTTTATGGAAGGTTTGGATTGAACAGGAAAAATAACTCATCCAATAACCCCCTTGGAACACTATGCAGGCTGTGGAATTCCGTGTTACACAAGAACTTGCCAAGTGAAAGTGTTTCCAGGCCAGCTTATAGAACCATTAGGGTTGGAAAAGACCTCAAGATCGAGTCCAACCTTTGATCAAACAGCGCCTTGTCAACTAAACCATAGCACTAAGTGCAACATCCAGTTGTTACTTGAATACTTCCAAGGATGGTGACTTCGCTGTCTGGGCAGCCCATTCCAGTGCTTAACCACCCTTTCCATGAAGAAATTCCTCCTGATGTCCAACTGAACCTCCCCTGGTGCAGCTTGAGGCCATTTCCTCTTGTCCTGTTGCTTGTTGCCAGGGAGAGGAGGCTGACGTCTGCTTTACTACAACCTCCTCTCAGGGAGCTGTAGACAGCAGTAAGGTCTCCCCTGAGCCTCCTTTTCTCCAGGCTAAACCACTCATTAAGCTCAGCTGCTTCTCACAGGACTTACCCTCGACACCCTTCACCAGCTCTATTGCTCTTCTCTGGACTTGCTCCAGCACCTCAATGCCTTTCTTGAAGTGAGGGGCCCAGAACTGGACACATCACTGGTGAGGCCACACCTCAAGTACTGGGTACAGGGGGACAATCACTGCCTTAGTTCTGCTGGCCAGACCATTTTTGATACAAAACAGTACACCATTGGCCTTCTTGGCCACCTGGGCACACACCGGCTCGTGATGACTCTACTGGGGGATATCTAGTTCTTCCCCCTTGCCCTGCCATAGAACAGAGTAAATCTGCTCTTCAGTTTCTTTGTGCTATGTGCAGTTTTGTAGGTTGCTGCTCCCTCGCTCTTCCTTAGTTTTCGGATAGCAAACTAATCTACTTAATCCTCTTCTAAAGAAGATTTTCCTATATCTTTGATCATCCTCACAACATTCTGCGTATTTTCTACTTTTTCGATCTTTCTGAAATGGGATTAATAGAATTGTATGCAATATGAGTTCATAAATGTCTGTATAGTCTTTAGGAGGAATAGCTTGATGCTTTTTGGTTTACTGTTCCTTTCCCAACAATCTCAAACTTTCTATTTGTCTACTTTTGAATAGTGAGTTAATTCTGGTATTTTTCCCCAGTGGTAACTCTCTCCTTAATTTGTTTTGTGAGGCAGAAACCATTTTATTCCCTCCGTGTACATCTCTGCATTCATCTTCATCTTCACTCATCTGCTTAAGGTACTCTCCAACCTGTCACAATAATCCTCAGCTCTTAAACTATAAACTTTATACCCTACTGTCCTTTCTCTTCATGCATCATCTTCCTTCCCACCCCGTCTTGATCACTTGAGTGCGCTGAAGAGTGAAGAACCATATATATGTCAAGGACTGACTTAGCAACTGCTTTGAAAGGGCAATTTACTTTTTTCATTAATAAGTGATCAAAAGATAGGAAACGAAGGGTGGGATCTTCTCTTATCTAATTACAACTCAGTTTCTTTAGGAGCCTTTAATAAGGATTTGTGACAAAAGCTTCTAGGAAACATGAGTATACTTTATTGACAAGATTATCCCTGTGTTCCATGACCCGTTTGAAGGGCTTCAGCTCAAACTGAGAAGTGATTTCTTATCCTAAACAAATCAGAATTCTTTCCCTGTTTTGTGTTCATGTCTGTTAATTTTCTTTTTTTTTTTTTTAATGGGTTTTCCTTTTTACTTTGCACACAAGGGATGGATTAAAATTTACTGTTCTCTTGAAACCAGTTTTAAAGATTGTTACATGGCAAACAGACACAACTCCTGTTCTGTATGTGCTCTGCAGGTGACAAGTTACAGGATGCAGTAATTCAGCATCGCTGTATTCGGATTCCCTTAGGACCATTTGGATGAACAGTTGAGTGGCTGTCTGTCATTTTTCTTTTATGTACATTTTGTGAATTTGTTCTAAGATGTTTTCTGGTGATAACTGGGTCAGGTGTTCAGATTCAGCTGTGAAATAAGTGTTGGCAATGTAGTGAGAATGTGAGTGAATGGCTCTGAGGACTGTGCTGCAATAGCCTGGTTGCTGTGGTTAACATAATCTCTTCCTGTGTGTATGTTAAAACACAGACAATCTTGTAAAGCTTTGGCTAGATTTAAATGGGGACTGCCACATACAGCAAATGAATGAGGTTTCCTACACAGGGCAGGGTTTTGTCCTCTTGCCTGTTTGGCTGGACTGTGGCTGCTCTGACTGTGTGAAGTGATGTGAACCACCAGGAAAAAATGTACAGAGCGAACTACTAGGAGGAGCTGAGGACTTCATGTGCATGCATGAAGCATATCAATGCACCTTTTGTCCTTTTGGTTTATTTTGGTCAATTTTAATCTGATTCTATGGGTTGACTATCTCCTTGACAGGAGTATAAGGGGTGCTGTGGTTTAGCTTACCCCAAAAGGAACCCAGTGTCCACCCCACTGTGCAAACTGAAGCACAGTAAATATGTATGTTTGAAAGCTTTTTAAAGCGTGTTTCCAACCTACTGATCCCTAAATGTTGAAGCACCTGGTGTTCTGGTGGATACAGTTTAAGGTCTGCTTCAGTTCTTGGCAAGGCAGGAGAGATTGACCCTGAGATTAGTTCAGCTGGTTAGAGAATGGTGCTAATAATGCCAAGATTGTGGGGTTGAACCCCGTCTAGAACATTCACTTAAGAGTTAAGGGAGCCTCCGGGATCCCTTCCAACTCAGACTATTCTGTGACTGTGGAGGATCTTTGAGGAATTTTTCAATAACTGTGTTTCTTCATGGATCTGTTCTTCTGGTGTGTGTAAAAGGATGACTCAGACTCTCTGCTTTCCAATGTTATGGGCACTCAAAGTGGAGTGATGATTTTTTCACAAAGCTATGACTGAAGTCTTGTTACAGACCTTACCTAAAGACCAATAAAAACTGGCTTACTGGACAAGAGGACTTGTCCATTACAAAACTGCTATTAACATGGAGTGATCATGAACTTAATATTGAAACTGTCTAGGCTGAAATTAAAAGCAGTTTTGCCCGAGCATGAGGTGCCATTGTGCACATTTATATGCTTTTATTTATAAATTGTGTTGAATGATGTGTGCTTTTGATTCTACATACTTGATACTATCGTTTTGGAGTATAGACTGTGTAGGCCTTTGTTAAGAAGCCTTGGTAATGTAGTTCTTAGAGACTCCTTTTACTCCTAGAAAATAAAAAGTAAGAACAATTCAACTGGTTACATCAGTTCTCTGTTATTTGGATTTTTTTCTTTGGTTAGAAAAGCAATAAGCTTATGAGTTTCTCATAATGATGGAAAGGTCTGGAACAATTTGCATCAACTGTTCTTCAAAATTAGAAAAGAGGAGATGCACATAAATTGTGGACTGTTGTGCCAGACTTCATGTTGATGGAAATTAACTTTGATAAGTCTTTAGTTGCACAAAGCAGAAATTTGCTATGGAAATATGAACAGATATTTAAATCTATAGCATGTTTTTGAGGTGCCACTCATACGTATTGTTTTATCTTTAAGTGTTTCTTGTTTGAACAAGAATAGGATGTGAAAATATCTCTCGCAGTTTTATCCCAATTCCTACCTTTAGAGGTCTTTATGCCTTCTTAATTCTGTGTTCTGTATTGTCGGTATTTATTTGATGACACAGCAAAAATAAAACATTGCTAAACAAGTCTAGTCGATAAAATGGGACTGACTTCCTTGTAACTAGAAGTCCAGAACAAGAATTTATGTAAGTAAAGTTGATGGTGACTTTTTCTGGAGCGGCAGTGAAAACAAATGGGTTGCATAATAAAGTACTGACATAGAAGATTACATTAAATAAATGGAAAAAAAAACCTGCGAAGGAATTCATGCTGATCATTGCGTGTTAAAACCCTGCATAAGTCAATATGTGAAAAGATTTTATAGAATAAAATACTCTGTACTTCATGGCTTGTAGAGAGATACGTGCAGCACTTCAAATAGCAGAAATGCAAACAAAGTTTTTTGTTTAAGATTACAAAAAAAAGCCTTCTATCTGATGGTCAAAAAGGCCTCCTGGCATAACCTGGAGGAACAAGTGGTTGAGTTCCATGTGTTGCTGGCTTTTTTTCCAAACACACTTTAACCTCAGAACAGTACACTCTTGTGCTGATGCTGGTGCAGCATACTCATAGATCTTTAACTGGATATGTGGATGTGGACATTTTCTAATTAGCTGATATGTTATGTCAGGTAAAGAGGTTTTCTTGTAAAAAAGCAATTTTGACTATAAAGGATTGACGTAGTACTTGTAATAGTAGGCAGTTTTTTCCACACCTCCATAGTACCTCAAAATGGGATTCAAGCATTTAATCAAAAAAGAAATCTATCTACTTATCTAATTCCATTTTTGTGTCACTAGCTTAAGTCACATGCAAAGATTCAGAAATAACTTGTTTCAGTAGATACCTGACAGTGCTGGTCTTAACAGATTTTTTTCTATTAATGTTGGTCTGAATTAGGAGTGTCTTTAAATAAAACATCTGCATCTTAATGAATATTGAGAAGATTTATGCTCTTTATCTATCCTTTGACCTTAATCCTTATAACTCATCTGCGTGTCCAATCCAGAAATTCACATTAAGTCAGTTATTCTGTCTTTCCCTTTTCTTTGGAGTTTGAGTGAAATAGGGTAAATAATGTATGATACAATTTTTCCTGTGTAGACAGCTCCTCCCCTCTTCCCCTAACTTTTCACATCATTATCAGTTTAACTCTTTATTAATAAAAGACAGTCTAGTCTTTCCAAAAGAGAAGATATTATGGAGAATATTGGAAAAGTAAGGTAATTGAAACAGTTCTCATTACATTTGTTGGAAATTACATTAATTATGTTGGTGTAAGGCCCCCAAAAACTCACTTGACAAGACTCTTGAAAGGGCTTACATCTTTTCATGTACTCTGAGTTAGACACATGAGAGAAATACCAACTAAAAAAAAAAAACAACAAAAGCTTTACTGGAAAACTTGAGAAAAACAGAGAACTTTGGCTAAGTTTTAGAGGAGCATTCAATCAACATAAAACACTCCAGAAAGCAATAACTTTAGCCCATTCAATTTAGCAAACTCCAAGTCTATCTAATTTTAAGTTACTCAAAACTCTGAGAAGAGGGAATTAGAAGAAGTAAGACAGAAAGTATATAGAAAATAACAATTATAGTGATCTCTCATGGTTCCAGCAGTGTTCAGCTATTAGAAATTCCAAGAAGAGGAAAGGTCAAGATGTGCTTGCCTCATGCTTTGGTTTAAGTACCCCTTGGCCTTCCTGGGCCCTTCCCCCAGGTGGGATTTCTGGTCATTTGGCCACTCTGGGGCTGGACTGGGGCTCCAGGGGTGGGTGTGGAGCATTGCCTCTGCTGTGCCAGGGATTGGCAGCCACTGCCGGGCTGGGATATGGGCTCTGGTGGGGTGGGGTGTATGGAGCAGGGTATCCCCTCACCAAAGGCAAGGCCTGACCTGCCCCTTTTCCCCACACGTGCACCCAAAATGTTTTGATCTGCCAATGTCCTCCAGTCTCTTACAGGTGCACTAGGCAGGAGCAAGGAATCGTTGTTTTCATGAAACTTGGTTTGAGTAAAATTATTTTTTAATCAAGGCCATCAAATCTATTACTGCACTTAACTCCTGAATTGTCACTATTTGCAAAATAGCAGGTGGGATTTAGGTTAAACTGACTTCTATCAAAGACGTGTCACTGTTTATTAAAATTGCTTGGAAACAAGATTCCCTAAATGTTTTAATTTATTGCTACAAGGATAAGCTTGCCTCTAGCATTTTTCTACATGCTGAGAGATACATGGAATACTGCAAAAGAGATCATCAGCTGCCTTATGACAGCAGTTGTTTCATTATCTGGCTCCTGATTCAAGTCTCCCCATGAAATACTTCACTCAAAACTATTACATCCTACGGTGTTTGCTCATTGTCAGATTCTGTCTGTGAAAGATGTAAGTGATTTGCATAAGCAAAACTTAATTTAAAATTCTCCCTTGCATAAGGTCTTGGTAAGAGACTTTGCACTTTAAATTCTGACTGCTGTTCCTACCTGAAGATAATGTAGGCCTAAAGCCTGCCAAGTCCTGATGTGCACAGCTGTGATGACTGGCAAGAGCTCCATGGAAGACCAAGTGCATAAATAACTTTGTCAGCCTCCATTGCTGGATCCATGTGTCTGTGAGGATCTCTCTGCAGGAGTGAGATTCTGACACTTGAAGCCTGCTTTGCACTTGAAGTAGGGGTGTCAAATGGGAAAGGGACCCGATGCATTTAACAGTAGGATACTACAGCTCAGCTGGCAGGCACCTCTTCTTGAGCTAGCAGAAATTATTTAGAAATTATAAGAGTGATTTCGTGGTTAATTCTAACTGTGTCAATCAAGACCAGTTCTAAAGATGTAGACAGCCATTCAGACTTTGCAAACATGCTAAAATTTTACAAAAAAATCCCTAACCCAAGTCTACCCACAAACCCAAAGGTGGACACACACTGGGAGCTAACTCCTGTACCTTGAGTTTTGTCAATGACTGCATAGTTTTCATCCTTGAACAAGAGCAGCTGCCAGTAACTTATTGTCACACTTCTCATGTCTTCAAACACTCCCTTACTTCCTATGAAGTGTTGCAGATGCAACAAGGTAGACATGTAGGGTGATTTGGCAGGCATAAAATGAAAGTCCAAGTTGCAAGAAGTTAATCCAAGGTCCGACACATTCCCTCCTAAATTCTACTTTACACATTACGCATCTAAAGCCAATCCCAGTGCTTCTGAAAGTTTAATTCTTTGGTTTTGGAACGGGCAGCCCATGAAGGAGCTGGAAAAATCTTTTGTTAAGATCTTGTTAGCTTTTTCTTAATCTCTAAGATCATCTTATAAGACAACAGGATATATCACTGCAGCATGACACTGCACCTGAATTCCTGGGGCCCATGTCTGCGCTATGTCTAGTGGCTAAGTCTGCAATTGCACAGTTTTGGCTCTGTCGTAGGTAAAATTTATGAGAGTTTGGATACCATGTTTCTCAGGCAGATTTCTTTGGGGCAAATGCAAGACTCGGGTATTTTGAATCCGTGGAGAAAAGAAGCTATATGCAACTGAATTAGAATTTGACTGCAGAAAATGCTTGGATAAAAGAAGGGACTGACTTTTTGCACTTCAGGTTCTTCCAGAGATGAGCAGGATTGAATGTTGATACCATAAATTTCTATAGCTTTCCTTAGTCGTTCAAATCCTGATTTGGTTTGCCATGATCTGAGAAGGATAGAGAAAATATCCCTTGCTTAATTTAAGGACGTCAAGAGAAAGGATATGATTTTACCAGATTGAGAAGTATGCTTACCAAAGCCTTTCCTGTGTCTCCTTTATAGGAGTGCTTATCTGCACTCAGGTCTCTGGAGATGTGGCTTACTTTTTTGCATGCACAACCCTATTGTTGGTTATGTTTTTATTTTAAATGAAAAGAAAATCCAGCTTAACTATTAAACCCCCGCATTAATCACAATAATATTTTTCTTTTTGACTGCCATAAGTAATTCTGGCTATGGTTGCTAACTGGTGAGCCCTGGAGAATCCTGCTTGAGTGGTTAGCGTTTGCCTTCCCACTTGATTCCTGTTGTCAATCTACTCTCCAAGGCACAATGGAGAAACGTATGTACTTCATTACAAAGTATGGAGGTTTATTTAAATTATCAATTAAGCTGGCTTCATGTGAGGAAGTTGCAATCTGGAGTGATGAGTTTCATTTGTTCTCTTCTCTGGTAGGTATGCAGCAGGGGAGTGTGTGGGAATTCAGGTTTGGCAACTGTAAGCTACAGGAATAAGATTTACCAGAGTTTGAGCACCCTGCTGTGTTATGGGATGACTGCTGAACACGTTGGCACACGGCACTCTTGTTCACCTGAACTGCTGGGGCAATAATCAGCAAACTCGTGTGGCTGTGAGCACTTGTGTAAGAAAGATCACCTGAACAAATGAAGTTCAGGCTTGGGCACAAAGCACTCATTTGGCAAGAACTCAAAACCTTGGGGGTTTTAAGTGATTGTGCACTCCTGCATGTAAAAGTATGCTTACCTGATGTAAGAACTTCTCTTCAGTAAGATGGCTTTAAGTGTCATACAGATGTTAAAGTTGTTGTCTGTTTAAAAGCTATGTTAGGATTTACCAAAACCTTCTGAGTCAATGTCCATATCAAACAATTTTGCAGAGTCCCAAACAAACTCATATGAAGCAAGTGAAAAGCCCAGTTAGTGTGCCGGCTTTTTCCACACTCGTAGCATGATTAGACCTATGACCCCAAACGCTCAGTGATCAGAACTGGACAAGTGTGTAGGCAAAAGCTTTTATCTCACCTGGCTTCTCAGTGTACTACCTATGACAGTGATTTATGTCCTCTCTTTCCATTTCTCAGGAAAAATGAGGTGATTATGGGTGACTTTTTGTTTATGAAAAAATACAGAAGTTACATTTCTACCCAGATGTGGGGTACAGCAGTGCCCTCCGGGCTGGATCAGTAGCTGGGGTGGCTGCGTGTTGTTTTTATATGAGTTGTTACAATCTTGCAACATATTATCCATTACCAATGCAATTTATCAGAAAAAAAATTAAATAGCTGAGGTAGGATTCTTATGGGTCATTAAGGGCTTAAATACATCTAAACTCGCATCTCATCCAAACTTTTACCTGAGCATGAATGAATGTTGGATACAGTCAGGATTTTGGGGACTTGATAACAGTTCCTGACACACACCCCCACACTACCTGACGTGTGCAGGTAGAAAAGAAAAAAATCTGTTCGTCTTGCTAACAGCTTATTTTGAAACTAGTTTTATTTTGTGGCTGTCCAAACAGTGATGTGAGTAAAATATCTAAGAAACAAATGCAAATGATTAATTCTCTGCACTATGGAGCTAGTCCATGTTTGATCTGTAATATACCATAAATGCAGAATGCCAAAAAATGAAGCAGTAACTGTATGGGCTCTCTGGTCTTCCAGAAAGCTTGTTTGGGTGGTATAAAAGAGCACTCCTCTTCATATTCAGAATTTTCTAAAGATTTATTTTAAAGTATCTTTGTAGTTCTAAAACAGCATAATTCAAACATTTTCAAATTGGGAATTTCTTATGTTTTAACAATACTCTAGGTGGTTTTTATACTCTCAGAGGCTATAGATGGAAAGGAAAAGACCATTGGTTCATTAATTAAATAAGGTTTTTCAAATTTGGGATACCTTGTTATTTCATGTTACTTTCATCTCTAACTCTTAGACGGAAGTTATGTCTTCTGATGATGGAAGGCATGGTGAGGTATAGAAAATACTTACTGAAAGGTAGAATGTTTCTGGCAATATCTTCTCCAGCTTTGCTATGCATCATTCAGGGCCCTAATCTTGTCCATTGAGACTGTTTTAGCCTCTGAAAGACAAAAACACAATGTTGATTAAACCTAAAATCTGTATACAATTAATTATTGGGTGTTTGCTTATGCTGGAAATAATTTTGTGCACAGATCCACATGGTAAATCTTACATCCTTTATTCTTCAATTACTGCTTTACCAAGGTAAGTGCCTGCACTTATTACTGTATATTTGCAGTTGGGATTTTAATAGTTGAACAAGATTTTAAAGAGTAACAACTCTTGAACAAAGAGAACATAACAATGGAAAATACTTCTGTACAGAGCAGGACTGCAGTTTGATGTATGGCATGCTTCCCGGGGGAGTGAAACTCATGTCAATGTTTTGGGTAATATTTTTTGGGCTGGTTTGTTTCCCCTTCTGTTAAAAGAGCTAGGCTAAGGCAACTTGTAACCGAAGAGGTAGCTTGTGATATTTTTTTCACCTTGCTGATAGGCAGGCCAAGTGCCATGAATTGCTGCAGCCTGAATTGCAAAATGCTGCTGTTGTGTCAGGGGCCCTGTATAAAGCAATTCTGTGTATAATTTGTGAAAGTGGTTGTGTGGAAGAGACTGTGAAAGAAGGGAGCTGGGAACAGGTTTTGGTCAGTTGTCCGGTGTATTTATGAGCTAGATGGCTTTTAGTTACTCTGAGTTATACATGCCAGAGAAGCAAAGCTGTTGTGTGTATTGGATCACAGAGAGGGATTTGAGAACAGCAGAAGTGATTAATCCTTGTATGTACTAAATTCTTTCCCAAAGAAGATGGGACTCAGTGTAAATGTCAAGAATCAGATCTGGAGAGGGTGACACGGATATTGCGACACCGTATATTGCCTTGCTTTAAACACAACTTTGTGTTTAAATAAATAACTGTTTAAAGCCCAAATAACTGAGATTTCTCAGTGCCTCTGAGTGAGGCACCTGAATGTTTGCTGTGCTGGTGGAGAAGCCTGGTGAAGGCTTTTTGCCCCAGCCAACGGTTTGCAATGCAACCCAGTCCTCTAGATTGCAAGGCAGTAATGCTGTGGGGAAATACTTCCATGCAAATAAACTTTTGAAGGGGAAGAAGTGAAATTTTTAATAACTTTTTGCACATTCTAGGATATAGCTGTAGGAGCCTGGAGTCACAACTGCAGCTGTTCTTTTTTCACTCAGTAACTGTTTGTTAAAGCACATACTGGAGCTGTGGCTGGGCTCAGTTCTCTTCACCCGAGGCTAGTCCAACCATCACCTCTCAGGAGAATTTTGCCTGTGACTGCTGTGAGGCTCCTTGCTCTGGAGCTATTGTGCTCCAAATGAAATCTGGATTCCTTTGAGATGGCAGAGGTGAGAATGGTTTGAGGCTTCTCCTGGAATATAATTGGACACATCCTAAAGCACTTTTCAGTGTGAGATGGTTTAGTCTGTGGGCTTTGACTGTTAAACTAGGAAGTCCTTTCTTTTTTCCACACTATTCTTTGTTTCAATATTTAGAAAGTGAAGAAGCTTTGAAAGGAAAGTTTGAGACTTAAATTTGATATTTTCTCCTTGGTATGCGGCTTGGCTCATAGATCTGTACATATAGCAATCTTTTACTATCAATAACAGTAACTGTTCTATGCAATGGTCGTATAATTAATTACACTACTTTAACAAATCTTTTTAATTAAAACTGCTTTCCACGTGGTGTAACAAAACAAAAAAAGACCTCTTACTGTGTTGCAGGCTTTCTACTGACTTGTTTGTGTGCTTTTTTGTAGGCAGATCAGAGGCAGCATACAAAATAATACTGGAAGGACATGATCTTGAACAGATGTTTGGTTAATAGAATTCCCTTGAGATGTGCTTGGCAAGGCTGTGTGATGTGTCTTATTGTCCAATAGGGTTCATGAATGTGCCTCAATGGGCAAATGTATGTTTATTACAATTTTCTGTCTGTCTGACATAGCAGATCCAGCTACAAAGAGTAACAGAGTGCCTCTGAGGCTATGGCTTAGTGATGTTCTTCTGGTTTTCGGATACAAACATTTTTTCTGTCCTGTTTTGAGGGGCCCATGATGTGTGGGACTTACCTTATTTTTCTATTTCTTTTCAGATTTAATTTTAAATTGGATGGCTGGAGTCAAAGGCACTTGAAATTGCTCCCTCATTTTAATAGCAGCTTTATTCAGTAATTCTTCTAACCAGCATGCTTTGTTTAGATCTTGGTAAAACTTGGCCTTATTTGCTTTTTTGAGGTATAATGCAATATAGAAATAACCAAACTGGCTTTAAACATGCTATGCTTAAAACAGTTTAGGAAAACAGCTCTGTGCAGACTGTTGCCATATTTTAGAGATTTAAAAGAAAAACTGGTCAATTTTTACTACTGTCTTGTACAAATATGATGGTTGTTAGCTTGGGAGATCTATCAACATAAAAATATGCATTTACTATTTTTATCTTGGGTTCAAAATGAAAATAGGTGTACATGCTCTATGTGTACGTTTTTAGCACAAACACAAATGAGTTTGACAGAGGTGAAAGCCTGACTATGTGAGGACGGATCTTGGCACTCCACACAGGTTTTCCTTTGGTGCCAGATGATGAGGAGAGAGGAATGAATAATCACCAAAAAGAATATGATAGGGAATCAGCTGATAGAGGTTCATCTCTTGTCAGGTACAGGCGGGGGCTGCTATATTGGGTCCTGCTGGTTTCAGAAGGCAGTGTATGAGGAAGGAGGAAAGGAAGCTTTCTGTTACTCTAAAAGGTACATTATGTGAAAGAAATTTAAAAAATTATAACTCAACGTGGGATGCAAATTTGCAATGTAGATGTTTAGAAATACTTCTTGTGACTTAGTACAGAAAAATCATCTCTTAAACATATTTTGATATAACTGTTTATCTGGAAAATATTTTAATGCTCTTAAAGGATAATTTACCTGTCAATTTTGCTACACTTTGGTGTGTTAATTAGTGGCTGTAAGGAAAATACTAAAGCACAGAAGCAGGGGGGGCATTAGAAGGTGGTATATAAGCTCCAGAAGTGTAGCAATAGGTTATTTCTGAAAAATTTTAATACTTCAGAATTAGCATATCTTTTACGTTTGCTTCAGTTTCTCAGAGAATGGAATGCAGTCAATCCCGACAATCTCTCTCGGGACTGTAATTCTTCCACATGGGTAGTTGATCAAGGTGGTGCTACATAAGAAAGTTGCCTTAGTTCAGACAAAGTTAGAACTTTTCACAGTAAGGGGGGTTTGATATTTTTTTTAACAAATCACTGCTATAAGCTCCTGGTTTTTTCATGTAAGATTGTCTTGAATGTTTTAATAGCATTTTAATGTTCCAGTTGCACAAGACCTTTTCCTGCCAGTCAAACGTTCTGCGTGAAGTGCTGGTTTGCTCTTCCAAGAGACTGAAGAGTAACCTAACTCAGATGAATTACTCTTGTATTACACTGGTGATTCAGGTACTTGAAGGATTGTCTTCTTGAATTAACACCTCAGTTTGTCACTCTGCCTTTGGGCAGAGATTTTTCTGTAGGAAGAGCTAGAAAATGTGGGATTTCTTTAATTTCTTGCTTCCTTCTTTGGTGTCTGAGCTTAAGAAAAAAGGCTGCATAAAAGAAATTAATTTGTTCTAAGGTTTGGAAGCCTCTTCCTCCTTCACACATTCTGATTTTTGTTGTTCTTCAGAGCATGGTGGACACCTACAAGAGTTCCATGAGGAGTTCAGAAGAGAACTTGGATTTGTTTTCACTTGTTCTGTTTGCCCACCAATATTGCATCCTTGTGTCCTCCTCTTGCTACATAAATAACATACTGCTGACCTGATTCTAAAGCCTCTACTTCTTTCATCCATTATGAGATAAAGGGAAGATTAATTATTGTATTTTTCTTTAATATGAGTTTTTCATATGCAAATTTTCATATTCAAGTTTATGTTTTGATTTATTTTGCTGTTTAAAAAGCCATGATTCTTTGTTTCCAGAAAAGCAAATCAGGAAGTCACTTTCATTTCACATGCACGTTTTTATTAAAGAATTGTTGGGAAAAACACAAACATAGCCATTGGAAGAGGTTTAAGCCTCCAGTGACTTAGAGAATCCCGCTTCTTCTTGGTAAGGTTTTCTTCTGTTGCTATCTGAATTTCTTGCAGTATGGTTTCTTTCTGCAGCCCAGAACTTGCTGATACTGATCCTAGAAATGTTGCTGACTCTTACTTTCTGGGTCTCAGCTTTGGTTTTTGTTACCTATCTATACCAGATGTAATGTGGGCTAAATGATGCTAAAATCCTTTTTTTGAATTTATCCTAATGCATCTTCTTTCTAGTACAGCTGCAAATTTGCTTTGTAAACAATGAAATCAATCTTACAGAATAGCTTTCTCAGAATCTTTTAGAATACAAAAATCATATATATAAATTATATAAATATCTCCTACTTGAGATTTAGTGATCATTTCTCAAAACATGCCACTAGATTTAAAATATCTTGATCTATAGATGTTTTTATTTTATCTCCTTTTCCTGAGTGACCAATGATCCAAAATCAAGTTCTACTTTCTTTAAGGTGGGGCCTCACAATGCACCTACCTCACTCATTTCTTTTTGTTCTCTCAGTCCTTATCCAAATAACTATTATCAAGTGATTCAATAGTGCTGCCATATGATTTACCTCACCAACAGTGCCAATTATGTCAAATATATATTATTTCAAACTTGGACAGATTCAATGAATTTTTCTTGCCATTTAACATCTGGATATATTATGGAATGCTTTTAGGAAAGACTTATTTTCTTAATGAATTCAGACTTATAAAACTAATGGCTGTACTCATTCTTTACCTTTATAACCAGTGCTCAACTACTTGCTTTCATCTTCTCCTGGTCTGCTTCTCTCTTGGGATAAGAGTCTTCTCAAAGAAAATTTTTTTTCCCATTTGAAAAAAAAGTCAAAATAAGAGTCTCCAAATTCTTCTGTTTTCTCTGCAGGTTTGTGTGATATCTCCATACAACAACATAAGATATTTGCCAGCTTACTCTGGCAACCTCACTTCTATTTTTCTTATTTTGCCAGACTGAGCACCATTTTGTTGCCTTTGGTCTTATGCTGGAATCTTTTAGTCTTCTAATTGAAGTACATATAAGAGCTGCTCCTAAGAAGCTCTAGGATAATATCCCTGTTTTTCCAGCAAGGATGCCCCCCAGGTATGCTTTCTGTAGCTTTTCATTTCCTTCTCTAAACACACCATTTCCAAAACACTTAAAACGATTGATGTAATGATTAAAATATAATTCTGATTATATGCCCTTTCATTGATGTCTTCATATTGAATTTAATTTTAAATAATTTGTTTCTCAGTTTCTCTTTCCTTCGTGTCACCTCTTTGTAGCAGCTGCAGACAAGAAAAGGAACAATGCTAAATTCATTAATTTCCTAAAGCTTTTTATTTTCTTGGATGCTACTTGATATTGACGTGTTCCTTGGCAGTATTAACATTTTCCTTTTCAAGTCTGTATTTCATGCACCAAAAAACCCACCACACAGTCCCCTGCTATTTGACTAGAAAATAAAATCCACTGCTTCCAGGGCAGAAATGGACTAGTAAATCATTTCCAGGGAGAAATGGACAAGTAAATCATTTCCAAAGATAAAGCTGAAGGTATGTGCTCAGCCTTACATCTGCTTCATGTGTTTGCCTCCTCAGCAACCTTGCTTTATAAATGGCATTGAAGAAGTAAAGTACTTGCTATGCTCAGAAAATAATAGATTAGCAACTGAAAATCAAATTTCTGGGTCTGAAGAGAGACTTAACTTCTCATGCTTAATTCTTTTGACATGAGCACATCCACCTCTCTCACCTGGGCTTTCAGGAAACTAAAATCCCTTCCATGCATTTGTGATGGAAACTAACTGACCTTGCTAAGACTCCCTCTACTTCTAAACACAGTATCCTCAGTTTGCCTTCTGTTGTCCTCAGAGATTATTTTCTTTTTGTTCTGTTGTAATTTTTGCAAACCTGGTGTATGTTTTGCCTCATCACTGCATTTTGCATAAATAGAAATTGGGGCTATTATTTCAGCTGTACTCAAAGTTGGAAAGAACATCTACATGTACTGAGGAAATTCAACTAACCTACAGCTGAGAAAATTCGATTAACCTACGGTCTGTGTGCCCGATGTTCCTTCATTGCCTTGTGCCTGGTGTTGGTAAGTGTCTGATAATTTGTCTTCCTTACACTCTGATGCTTGGGAACTCTTTCCTCTCTGGAGCAACTAATGTTTAGACAGTTTAGCTGAAATGCATCCCGTTGTCAGCATTAAGACGTCACTGGTAAAAATTATAGAGTAGCCCAGAGAAACACGACAGAGATAATCAGACTATCAGGGTTATAATCTGTTTCTTGTGTTTATGGTTACAAGTCAGAATTGCAGAGGGGAACATCAGGGCTAAGGCATAGGGCACCTGCAGGTATAAACACACAAAGATATGAAAACACTTCAACATCGTTTAGGAAATGGAAAGTGCTGTTATTTCATCTGGTTCATATCTAATTGTTTTAGCCTTTGGCATGAATAACTGTGCTGCTGAATCAGCAGTAGCAGGGCTGGATCCAGACTGGCTGAGACTGTTTTAGGGGAAATAATACGCAAAATGTGTATGTACTTTTAAAATTAAAGACAAGTGACTATACACAAAAAACCAATTCTGCCAAAATATGCTAAATATGTAGCAGAGAAGCCCCAAGAAACAATACAATTCTGTTCTGTTACCAATGCTTAAAGACAGAGGTAAACATTTTAAAGGAGGGATATGCCTGTTAGAAGTATTTTGAGAAATATGTGTTTGTGTTGGGGAAGAAAAACAAGAATTTTTTTTCTGTTTGTAGGTTGGCATTTTGATTTGATTTAGTGTGGAGTTGAGTTTTCAAAATCACAGTTCTTTAGAGTTCCTTCTAAGACTTATATGGCTGATATTTAGTTTCCACTGAGAAGGCATTTTTTCATTTGTGTTCTAGCTCTGACAAACAAGTCAGATTCACTTATAATGAAATTTCATGGTCGTTTGCATTGTTGCTGTGAATCAAAGACAAAGTTTACTTTTCACATACAGTAAAGAATTTTTTTCATTTGTAGGCATGTCCCATATCTGTCCTAAGTGAATGTATATTTGAAGTAAATTAAGAATTGAATAGATAACGCTGAAAACTCCACCCCCTCATCTCTGTACCCAAGATATATTTCTATTAAAAAGCAGGGGGAAAGAAAAGCTCTTTCTCCTTCTGCAATTGCAATCAGCTTTAGGGTCTTCTGAGTTTATGCAGACAGCATAAACATGGTCACACTGGAATTTGCATTCTCCTATTTCATCAGCAGTGTGATCAGAAACAGCATTTCTCAATAGGACAGAGGAAGTATCCTATTGTTTCATCGTACAATCAGAGGACAGGCCAATGCGCAGCCCGTAGGAGAAATTAGTAACACCTTTCAGAAGTGGGTAAAGTTTGATTTGTTTTTGCAGTCCGATTGTAAGTCCACTAAAAAGCACAGGCATCATGATTTAGTTTTTTCAAGCCCATGCATTCCAGTTGCAGCGAAAATGTTTGTGTAATGAAACAATTTTTAATACCAAATTTACTTGGAAAAATGCAAATATTTTGCTGCCCCCAGGCTCTTTTGGTTTTAGTATATTCAGCTAATTGCATGCATGGATTTAATATAAAAATGTGAGGTGAATTCCGTGTTCTGCTTTTGTGGGTGCTGTTCTCAGCTCTTTGCTCTAAATCTAATAGTTGTAAGCTAAGTACAGGCAGCCTTGTTGGCAACACCACCAGGAGTTCTGTGCAAAATGTGATTATCATGTACCCATAAAGAAAGCGGGGAGTGTCGTGTATTGCTGTGCTGAGCAAGAGGCATTATAGGCTCTGAATGACTTGTTTGTTCTTGCACTAGGGTGACTGCACAACCACCTAAAGTGGTGATAGTATGAGTCTCCATATGTGCCATTAGATGAAGTGGCATTATTTTAACACTTCAGCGTTAGTTAACTTCATGTGTTGCCCGATCAATGCATCAATGTCCAAGTATCTCCAAGATAGTTCAGTGCACTCTTTCTTTGTCAAGACAATCTGCATGAATATTTCAGTCTACGTAGAAAAATGCCAAAAGTGCTAGACCATTCTACTTAGTCATACAAGACTCTTTGAGAGATTTTAAATTGCTGTTGTACAAACTGATGTCACTTTACTCAGTGTCAGCAGGTTTGACAGGGCTTGCTGGCTGCTAACACTTTCTGGAAGTTTTAAAGAGTGAAGATCTTAGTAGAGCCAGACCAACTTCTTATTTTTTGTTATTTTTATTGTGTGTAGCTTGTGTGTCTAACAGGCTGGAGTGGATGAGAAAAATTTGTGCATGCTACTAATCTGTTTTGCCATTATCTAGGTGTTGTGTTCAAATAGTTGTTTTCAGAGAATGAAAAAAAAAAATATTTGAGCAATATTAGTTTTTTCTGTATGGTATGAATGATATTAACTATATTTTAATGTATTAGGTTATCTTATTTGCATGAGTGTCAGTTTCTCCAGGCATTCCATTTTGGTGATCTCTTGTATTCCTTAGGGAAATCGCAGCTGGAGATATAATTGCCTTGCATTTATGAATGGGTCTGAAATGAATGGGTCTGAAAGGGGCCACTTTAAATATGGTAGCCATGTACTAATGTTGTTACTCCACTGGTCTCAGCATGTGCCAAAATACCCTTTCAAGTAAGAGCTGGTGTTGGTCTGCTTGCATAGCAGAGAACAGGTGGCATAGAACAGTTAATTGGATGAATTATAGTTATTTTACTCACTTCTTCTAACTGTTGCTGTCAATGTCGTGAGACAGGGAAGGATGGACTTTCTAGTCTTTTCTACTCTTGCAGAATTGGAGACAATATGCAATGTTTCCAGCGTGAAGCAGGAATCCAGCAGTCTGCCAAGTAAGCTCTTTTTTTAGAGACTGGCCTCAGATTCCTTTGAAAATTTAGTAACGTTCGCTTGCATTGAAGCACCTGATTCTGCCCCTCTTAGCTTTGGAGGTCCTCCCACTGCTATGTAAGTTCTTGATCAAGCTTGGCTGCTTTGCTTGGCTGGAGATTGACCAATCTGATGGAATAGGTCTTTTTTAATAACCTGTCGCTTCTTTTTTCTTGCTGTCCTTTTGGCCATAGGTTGAATGTTCAATTCTAGTCTGTCTCCATGGGGAAGATTGACAGTTGCTGCTTATATTTAATAGAACCCAACCAAATTTATTCTGCATTAGGACTCTGAAGAGATTAAAAATAATAACTCTGGTCTTATCCTAAAAAGTAAAAGAATTCACTTGAGTATTTATTCAAGCTGAGAGACAATGAGAGTAAACACATGATTATGGAAAATCTGAATTTTTTTATACACTAATTGGGAAGAAAAAAAAACTTCTAAAGTATTTAAGTTAAAGGTTACCATAGTAAGATAAGTAGGTGTAGAAAGAAATCAGTCTGCTAGATTAGATAATGATGGTCTCTAGGTGTTCTGTCAGTCCTAGTGTCATAGCAGGTGTTTTGGTAAAGTAATATCGTTCAACAACTCTTTGTTCAACAGGACACATACTCCGAAGTGAGAAAAAGCATGTTGCTGGTAAAAACCAGACCCCACTGAAGAAGGGAAGTAGAGGTGGGAAACCTACCAAATCTATGCGGAAAGGACCTGGGGCATTCCCTGCATGATGATGTTTTATTTAGGTGAGTAGATGATGTAAAAAGAGTTGTTTCAGTATTGACAAGTACAAAATAGCATGGTGCAAGATGCTTGGGGAAAATACTCGGTCTCACAGTGAGTAATTCCGTAGGAGAATTGCTGGATTTCCCAAAGCAAAGATTAGGAAGAGGTGCATGGCATTCCATTAGCCTGAAGAATAGTGCGGTGGAGAGAGGCAGTTCCTGGTAGCTCTTCCCAATATCCATATCTCACGGCAGCTAGTTTTCCTTCTTCTAAAAATTAAACCCTAATTTAGCCTGATACGAGTCGCTGAACAGTCCATTAAAAAAGTTGTGTTTTGTTAAGCATTTCTTTGTACAGAGTGCCAAAAAAAGGGCCAGTTTCACAAATGTGCCTTCTGAATGAGACTGGGATAACTCTGACTTTTATGAGCATTTTGGAGTAATCAGCATCACAGCTGAACAGACTCAACGATAATGATCTTTCCAGTCCATATTGGGACTTAAATACATGTGTCCAACACTGAAATAAAATTTTGGATAATGAGAATATTAGATATGTCATTAAAGTGTGGAAGGGACTCTTTCTCATGAAGTCCTACTCTAAACTGTGCTTTCCCACACTTGCATTCCTAAAGTGCCCCAAATGTTTGTATAATTGCCTGGTGATTTAGATAACGTACTGATATCATAGAAAAAATATCCATCCAAAAACGTGGATAGGCAGATTGTCCCTCAGAACTCAAACCAATTTGACCCTCTGATGAAACCACACTTAAAGTGTTAAACAATAAATGATAGCACCAATGCTACTTAAAAATCAACCCAAACCCAGCAAATGTAGAACTACGAATTACTTTTCTACAGATTCTTGGCCTCTGCTCATGCACCACATTTCTTCCAAGAGAGAAACCTGGACCTTGGTGAAATCAGTTGTGCTTATGCCATTATTTTCACAGGAATTAACCTTGTATGGTTGACACAAGTGTGGTAAACGCTGGTGGGTCTGTAACCTGGTTCGACAGATGTGACAATGTGCAACTTAGAATCCGGAGTTTGTAATATCATCTTGCAATTCTTGCTGGCACATCAAATGGTATACCAGGAAACAAAAGAACTAGGACAAAATACCATATTTTGTTGCTGCTCCAAGCCCTTCTTTGCCGTTTCTTTCCTATCTACCATCTAAATACAGCTTGCTAGAAAGAAGAACAAAATGTAGCTTAAAAGTAACTTTTAGTGGCTTTTTGAAGAGAACTTGTTACAGGGGAGTGGGGAGAAATAAGATAGAATTGGGTTACAGGCTGTGGGACAAAGAAGCACATGGCAGCACGAAGGAGCACATGGCGGCACAGAGAGGCTTGTCTCCGCCGGAGCCTGGGGGGAGGAGGTGTCACACGGCAGAGCCCTACGGAGAGGAGCTGCCAGAAGCTGACAGGCGGGTGAACAGCGCGTGATCACCCCCTAGAAGGACATTCAGAAAGTGTGCTGCTGATGTGGCAGCATGGGATAGGTCACACAGTGAGTATTGCCATGTAAGGAAATGCTGTGCCTTGAAGAAATGTATAAAACCAGCTCTTTTCTTTGAATAAACGGTTCAGTTTCCCTGCCGGTCTGGGTCCATGTCTTGGTCGCTCACATGAGGGATTGGTTTTGGAGGCTGGGAGACCAGAACCACACCACTTGGTGGTTGTATAACATGAAAAAATATTTACTGAGTGAGACAGGGACAGTGGATTGGTAGTGATTTCTCTTCAGTCCAGTTGAAATTGACACCACAGACCTAGGGGAACAGGACACTCACCCTGGCAGCTTGATGTGTGACTCCTGGCTGGTGGCTGTGGCCCACTGTGTGGCAGCTCCACCCAGGGCCCTGCTCTCTACAGGGTGTCAGAAGTCATTCTGCGGTGTTAGCCCAGGAGGAGCCGTTGTTTTAACAAATGGTTTTCAAGATTATATTGCTGGTGTAAATTGTCAGTGGCCTTAATGACTGCAGGGCCCTCAAGCTGATCCCTCTGACTACTTGTATGTGTAAGGGCACTTAGTGACTCTTCTGGGGTTTCTTTTCCCATCTGGATTCCCACCCTAACTACATTACAGAAATGTGATGCTAACAGCAGTTACCAACAATTATGTTTATTCCTCTTTTTGTTTTTCCAGCTCGTAATGGCTTAACCTGGTCACTTGGAGCCAGGCAGATATGGTCAAAATCTCACTTGAGCAGTGCTTTTGGCTAGCCCTTTAGCCTGTGACAAACCTGTACCACTACAAGTCGTATATTTAAATAATTACAGCGTTGTATTATTAGTAGCATACATTAAAATTAGAAGTAAATATTTATTTAGACAAATGATTAACCCTAAACTTGGTCCCTTATCAATGGCACTGCTCATCTAGTTGAGACAAAAATGGCTGCCAATCTTAATTTACTAGTTTTAAATTATACCCTTCGTGGCCCTGTGTGTCAAAGGAAATACCACAAAGAGGAGTCGTGTTTGTGGGCAGATAGCTGATAGAATAGGAATCTTGATATAAAGAGAGTTTGGGTTTGGATATTTTCTCACTGTCATTAGGATCTCAATCAGTCTGTACCACAAGCCAGTGCTTTTCCTTAAGAAACATACACCGAAAAGTAAACAAAATACTCTTCCGTATTAAAGTGTAGCATATAGCTCCGAAAAAGGCTGCCACAAAGAGTCATATTGGTTGAATTTAATAGCTCGTGCATTGTAAACGCTGAAATTGGATATGTCACTAAAAGCTGCTCTTTGGCAGTTTCAGTTCGCATGACCTGCATTTACTCAGCAGATCACTGTCGGTCCTGCTGATCTTCCCCCGACACCACTTCAACCAGACCTTTCTAATGGATACTTTTTTCTCCTTATTTTTCTTACTGTTCCTCCCCCCACTATGTATTAGGTATTAACATGCTTTTCTTGGAAACTGGAGCATGCATTTCATCTCCTGCTATTTCCTTCCTCTGCAAATTTATTTTAGTGCCACAGCAAGGGAATGCTAACTTCTGCTGCTCAGTGGCGTAATATTCAAATGGGTGATATGCTTGAAGCTGCCATATTGTGCATTGGCAAAAAAAAAAGAAAAAAGAAAAAAAAGGTAAAAAGAATCTTACATTTTTGAGAGAATTCTGCCCTCAAGGCACTCTGTATCCTGTAGCTGCCCTGGTCTATCAAGAGGAGCTTAGCAGTAAGATATAATCTTAAAATTCAGATGGCAGCAAGTTTCTGATTTTTCCAGTTGGCATAATCTGGGGTGCAGCTCAGACAGACCATGCTGAGCAGCTCTTTACTTGGCTCTAACACACACTGTTCAATTCAGCTTCTTCCATGCAGCTGGAAGGGTCCTCTAGTAAGAATGTCATGAAAAGTGTGTGGGGGATGCTGTCTGTGTCAAAGTATGGACTTTTGAAGTGTATGCTTATGTTTTAAATTTGCATTCAAATCAGTCAGTCTTACTTAAAAAGATACACTCATGAAACAGTCTGGCCTGAGAGAGATTTTTTTAGAACATACCATGTGGTAAGAACAGACAGGTATTAGAAAAATGACACCACAGCTAATTTATGGGGTCAAAAAAAGAAGAAAACTCTGTGAGGAATCTTTTTGCTATAGGTTTACTCAACAATGTTGAGCACATTAAAAGCTGTTGTAAGCTTCAGGTATTATCAGCAGGCTTTTAATGCCAGCAATCCTGCTATGATATGGAGCGTAGTAATAAAAAAGCCAGAAAAGAGGCTTAGTTTTTCTCCTGTGCACCTAACTATGAACATCGTAAGTTTGTTTTACTATTATTTCAGAGCATATATTGTAATCTAACTAGTTATTAGAGTCAGTGAAATGCTATTTGGAAGCACACTCTGAGAGCAGCCAGCAATTTGAGGTCAAAACCCAAGAAGAGTGACAACTGATGAGTTCATGTCTGATTTGGATCAGGATTTCTGAAGCAGGATCTCTCCAGAAGGATCACAGCGTTGATTTTTGGGTGTAGCTTTTTAAGAAACAATCTGTAGTAGTCGGGAAGGGAGCTCATTCTGTGCTTATGCTTGTTCTTAACCAGTGTACGTCATCCTATGAAGTATTCCTCATTAACAGGGGTCTTCTTTAACTTCAGTTTTCAGGATACATAATTGTACTGCCTGAAACATTGTTCTTCCCAGTCAGATCAGTATCCCATCTCTAAAAGAAAGGGCTAAATTTTGACACTGGCTAGCTAGTTGCAGATTATGCTACCTGTATGTACTTGGGGTTTGTAGATTGTAGACCTTGGTCTCAAGTGTCAGAATTTTATTCCAACAATGTCACTTTTGATATAAAAGAGGAAATGAGATGTTTAGCTCTGAGCTGGTAGCACAGCAGAGTTTTCAATAAGCATTGGCATGGATTAGCAGTGATTTTGTGATAGTCTTTGACAGTAGCAGGGGATTTACATCTCACTTCTAATAGTGAAAGGTATATTACATACGAAATATTTTACTCAGCAACATTCCTTTTGAACATTGGGTCCTTCAGTTTAGGTTTTTCCCAGGCTATGTTTGGACACATAGAACTTGGAAGGATGACATGATTTGGTGCTATACATATTGCTGCTATGGCAGCGGAGATGTCACACAGCTGTGCTCTCGACAGCCAGATCTTTGCTACTGGTTAAATACTCAAAGATGTTGCAACAGTTCATAAAGCCATAGAGATAATTATGTTGAAGAATATTCATAACTAACATGCAAAAAGAGATACAGTAACTTGGACTGTTTAAGTAAGTCATTAGGGAAGGAAAATGCCACACTGGAAACTTCTTTAACCTTCTCACATTTTTAGTGCAAGTATGGTCCTACAAAGCTGCTTGATTTGGAAACAAATTTACAGAAGTAATTGGCATATATGTGCATATAAATAGGAATAAATGCATTTAAATGGCTATCTTCCAGCCTATATTTAGCAGTGGATGAAGTGCAGAATGCTCTTCTCTTATCCTTTATTTCCTTTGAAACAGTACTTTGCATGACAAGTTCCTCTCTGTAGATTGTTCTGTTCACTTTCTTCCATCTGTATCTCCCTTAGCCCCAGGCTGTTAAAAATGAGACAGTTTTTGAATGAATAATGCTTATGTGATGACTTTTTTATATGATTAAAAAAAGTGTGGGATGATATTTTGGTACCCTTTTTTTTTTCCACTTCACTAATGATGATATATAGACTGTAAGATTTTCTAAGAAAGAAAGAAGGAATAATACTGTTCCTGTTTGATCCTGTTCCTTGGCAGGAATCAGGTCTTGTTTTGCCTTTGCTCATTTAGGCTCAAGCTTTTCAAAAGATGATAACTGATACCTGCCTTAATATTGATTCAATTGGAGGAAAATATTATCTGTACTTCTGCTAAATTAAAAGTATCCTATAACTTGAGCATGTGGAAAGAAATAGAGCAAATGTTATTAACATAAAAATCTTAACATTTCAGAGCTTAATATCCCTTAATTCAGTATCAGGTTTCAGTTAATAGCAGTGGTATTTTGCTGCTGAACTCAAATCTACTATTGAAACTGTATTTCAGTAATATAGGCTGTATAGATCTATGTTGACAGGGTTTGTGTGCGTCAATATAAAGAAATGAACTTTTTTTTCAAAACTACCTGTAGCTCATATTACATTTGGCCTTTCACTTATCCAAGCAACTAATGATGTGAACGTTAGTTGTTTAATGGAACAGGCTTTCAAGGGTTTTAATTATTCAGAGGATAATAAAGGCAAGAGTCAGAAAATGTAGTGTTAAACGATGGATCAACTTCATATCCCTGACACCCTATGGAGCTATTTTGAAGTTAATGAATCTCTTTGTTTCACCCTTATCTGCCTAAAAGAAAAGTAAACAAAGCTCATGAACTTCCCTCAAAGAAATGCTTTCATTGACTCTAATGGAGCTATTGACATTAGTAAATCTAACTGTGATTTAAAGAATTAGCAGTCTGTCCTCTCAATGTGTGTGCTGTTCAATTAAATGTCGAGAAAGGGATAGGCATATAGGCAGCCAAAGCTTTAGGTTACTGAATGTGATATTTTAAAGTAGTTGGAAGCTTTAGGGAGTTTAAACTTAGAAAAAACCCCAGCCAATCAAAAAAAACCCAACAAATCCCAAACTTCAAGTTTGCTCTGTTCCAGCTGGAGAACATCTGGGATGTTCTGTGACAGGAAAATTAATCCTACTTGCTTGTTTAATGGAAGTTCGTATTTACTTTTGATATTCAAGGGAGTACAGAATAGAATTTAAGGTATTGGTCAAGGTTTAATAAAATAAATACTAAGAGATGAAAGTAAGTAAATGCTTCAAAACCTTTTTGCTGTTGTGATGGAGTTTTATTATCTATTTCCTCCTTGTTTGAAGCGCTGGGTTTGACTTAACAGAGAGTCCTCCAGCATTTTGGTGCCATGTTGGTTGATGAAGCACTCAGACAGATGGAGCTTGGTGTGATCTTCACCTTCCCTTCAGCAAAGCAAACCGGGTAATTGCATTAGTCCACCAGTGACATATCTCGGTGACTGGTCTGAAGTTGCTTGTGGTAGCAGCTGAAGTGTATGCATGCACGTACAACAACGTGTTCATCATGTGAGACCCTGCTGTCAGCGTGCCCAGGGGTGGCATCTGTTGCTGTCTGCTGACCCCTGGCCCTGTGCGGTGGCAGTGGGGGATTCTGTGGGTGCTCTGTCACTGGCGCTTTCCTTTTTTTCAGGAGAGCCGCACAAAGTTTGCAGGCTGAATTAGAATTTATCTGATGTGTTGAGAGAAACTTGAATTTAATTTAGGGACTGAGAGGCAACGGAAGAGTCATTAAATTTTTAATGAGCAAAAATGATCAGGCACATCACTTTGTTCATCACAATTGCGTCTAGTCTTTTTTTTTATACCTATGTCTTTCCCGTTCTCTGATTAAGATTTGTAGGCATACAAAGACCTTTAGAATTACAGCTCTGATGTGAACTTATTTTCTTATAGCTGTACTGGGTAATTGGTAAGGTCAGAGAACAGTGAGTTATGGTGACTTCAGCCTTTTAAGGAAACTATTTGCAGTGATCTTTAAAAACAAACAGTTTTCTCTGTGTGAAATGAGTAGGTCTTGGTTCAATTGCTGGTAAAGAAATGAAAACATTGCATATCAGATAACATAGTTGGGATTTTTCCACGTAGTTCATGGTCTCTGTGTTAATCTCAGACATGTGAGAGAGCAATAAGAGGGATTAGTTTTATTCATTTATTCATTCTCTAAAGACATTTCATTCACAGTAGATACAGGTATGATGACCTGAAGAGGCTTTGGTGATGTCAGCAGAGTTCAGATGCAATTTGCTATACATGTTGGACTTCTTACACTAGAAAACTCTCAGAGCAAAGTCTGCAGCTATGTATTTCTCCCGAGAGCTATGGAATATATTTGATGATTTTTTTAGAGGAACTGAAGTTTTTAACTCTTTCTCGGATGTATTGTGGTGAAACAATTCAGTGCAAATCCTGGGGAGGAGGTTAATTATTGCAAACCAAAGTAACAAGTGATAGTAGCTACAGAGGGATCGATGGATAGCAATAATAAAAAATAACATTGATGCATCAAGAATAAGGTGAGTTGTTCTTGCCATGCTTATTGACTTTAGATACAACCTTATAGAAGAAAGTTATTCATACACTGTGATTAAAAAAAAACCCCAAGTTTTGATTTTATGCTGTTATGCTGTTTGTTTTATGTTGGGTAGGGTCTTGTGCACTTGTACTGGAACAGTTTGCTTAGAAATAGCACAGAAGTGTAATGAATGCCCTTAATCTGTAGTAGCTTTGTATTTTAAAACCAGCTAAGGAATGTTTATCCTTGTACAAGTGTGTATATAGTCGTATTTGTATCCTGTTATCTCACAATTGATGCTGTTGGACCTTTTTGCAGCATGTCAAGCAAGCTATTAACATGTACTTCAGTTTATAAATATCCTGGTAATTATGTTTCTGATTTCCTACTTCTGTGAAATACAATAGGCTGAGACTTTCTGGTTTAAAAATTTAACACCTTGTAGGATTATTTGGAAATGAAAGTCACAATTGAAACTGTGTTCTCAGTGTCTTTTAATCTCTATTGAATAGTCTGGAGTTTTTTGTAACTCCCAACTTTCATCTAGCACTTAAATTCTGAGCCCATTCTGGGCTTCTCAACACATTTCCCACTGGTCCTCCACGACACCTGCTGTGCTGCCATCAGCCATTAATGTTCAGACGAAGCCAACAGCTTGTTAGGACGTGTCTGAGACATTCAGTAGTGCAGATGGCATGTTCTGTCTGCTTCTACCTGTAACATCTGGCAGCAGTCAGATGTGAGAAAGCCCAAATGAGAAGGAAGGAGATAATGTTTTTAAGCTGAATTGAATAAATAATTTTTTCAGACAAATTATTGCAGTTCGCTTGAGGTCATAAAGAAAAAAACCCATGTGAATGGAGGGCAGAATTAGTTTGCTTGATTGAATTAATTGAATGAATTTATACATTGTGTGGACTTCCAATTCAATTTTTGAGAAATTCTGTAAGTTGGTTTAGAGCTTAACAGATCGATGCTGTAGTACCTAGGGAGTTTTCTCCTTAACTATCCCCGAGAATCTATCAAACTACACACTGGGCAGATGGCTGTGAACCAGCTTTTCTACACTGTTAGTACCTTTGTAATTGGTCTTGATGCAATTTTAAAATCGCTTCTAACTGTATTTGAGATTATTTAGATCAGATTCAAATGGCATTGTTTCCTTCTGGATGACCTTGGTGTTGTCATGATAGAGCCTGACAAGATGATGACTGACTTTGCCATCTCATCACACAGACAAGAATATTCAAACTTCTTTCTTTCTGAATCAAATGTTTTTTTCCCTCATACCTTATCCTTTAAAAGTCCTTAGTGTGGTAAGATGCAATGTAGTGTCCTTCACAAACCTTGTCCTATGTAAAAAATACAGCTTGGTAAATAGTAAGCACATGTA
>VZTE01002683.1:0-72818 GCA_013397775.1 Eulacestoma nigropectus
CAGCCCAGGGATGGGCTGCCACAGCACAACACTCTATGACTAGTAATGAATTAAATAGCTGTTTTACAACACAGTGACTTTATTTTATCTTAGATTTACTCGTATCTAAGGTTACATTGTGTCATGGTTAAACCCCAGATGGCAACTGAGCACCATGCTGCCACTTTTCACTCCTCTCCCCTGGCCTGCAGGTGGGATGGGGAGGAGAATCAGAAGAAGTCAAAACCTGTTGAGATAAGAACAGTTGAATAATTTAAATAAAGTAAATAATAATAACAACAACAATAGCCATGAAAAGGAAGATAACAAGAAGAAAGGAATGAAACCCAAGACAGACAAGTGATGCTCACTACAGCTGCTCACCAGCTGCGACCAATGCCCAGCCCATCCCTAAGCTGGGATTGGCCCCTTCCAGCCAACTCCCCCCAGTTTACACACTGAGCATGGCATTCTGTGATATGGAACATCCCTTTGAGCAGCTCAGGTCAGCTGCCCTGGCCATCCTCCCTCCTGCTTTCTTGTGCACCTGCTCACTTCCAGAGCATGGGAAACTGGGAAGTCCTTGACTTGGGGTAAGCCCTGCTTAGCAACAACTAAACCATTAGTGTGTTATCAACATCATTTGCATACTAAACCCAAACCACAAAACTACCAGATACTAGGAAGAAAATGAGCTCTATCCCAGCCAAAACCAGGACACATTTGTAGCTGCAGTGGCCACTAACTAAAAAACTTGTTAAAACCCTAGGTTTTTTACTTTGTTAAAAAATTAATTCAACGTGATTCTAAAATAGAGTCATCCAAGAAGGAAAAAATACAATCTTCTACATGTTTCAGAATAAAATCTGAATTTACTAGATCTACTGCAATGTGTTAAACCACATTCACTTCACTCACTGTGCCACAGATATATTTAGTAACACTGACAATTCAACAGAGCAGGATCCTTGGTTCTCATCCACATTTGAACTCTTTTTACACTGCTCTATCAGAGTGAGGACACCTGAAAAATCTACTTACTATTCATATATCTCTAGGGCTTCTTTACTGTCTTAGAATCTACAATAAGATTTCTCTAAAAATATGTAGTTTATATTTAAAATGCCATTCACATAATGAAAATGTAACTCATTTTAGATGCAGTTCATTTTAAAAATATGTATTATATTTTCACACATATTCATTCCTAGTCCCAACATGTGCCTATGCTTGGCCACCTCAGATCAAATAATCTGAATCACAAAAATCCTTCTCATACTTTCCTCTGAGGATATTCTGTAATAAGTACTGCTTTGCTTTGTTTGAGGATTGAACTAATTTCCATTTCTGTCTGGATAACTAGAGGGTTTTTTCCAGAGTTCATGAAGTTCTTTCTTGGAAGATATTTCTGGATAAGGATTCTGAGCCACAGAAGTCTATTCAAGTCATTGACAACAGGAGATAAGATGGTGTTTCCAGTTAAGCATGCTGGCCTTAATTGGGACAAATAATTTTGATGTAGTTGTTTCTTTCACCCCTTGTTACAGTAATATTGACAGGAGCTAAAAAGTACCGGACAAAGATACTGTCATCACTGATTGCTGCCTTTGTCTATGAGAAAATTATGGAATCTTGGTCAATCCAATATGTTCTTGCATGTTGTGATTAAAATTGTACTTGATAATTTAGCACTCATCTGAATGGAAAAGAAGGCAGAAAGCGGCGTTTGTACAAATTTCCCTGTCTTTTTCAGTGAGAAATCCCAAGAGTTTGCCTTTTTCTTCCCAGCTTAGCACAGAACTCTGTCGTGCTCTTCTATTCCAACCCAGGGATGTCTGACATAATGATTCATCTGCATTTGTAGAATGCTTTTTCTTTCCTTGTGAAAAACTAAGTTTTCCTTGTTCTTGCTAACTATAAAAATGGGTCATGAAACCTATTTGACAAAATACATCAGATTATTGGTGTAATCTGTTCTTGTCCCTTTCTACCTGCTGATTTTTAATCATTCTGAGCTCTCAGTTAGAATTGAAGGAGTCTACAATATTTTTGGGTCAGTCAAGAACTGTATCATCTACTGATACTAGCTAAGCTGGTAATTAATTTAGGCCACTGCATGGCATTTCTATATTTCAGTATTTCCACAAATATATATATTTCAATATTTCCATATCAAATTACACACAAAGGGAATGGCCAACTTGTTCCCATCTCCAAAAGACTGTCACTTACTAAAGGCCTGATGTCAGTATTTGCAGCCTTCCTGTGTTCACCTATTGAGCCTCTGGAAATTTATTTATCATTATATGTATTCAGGAAGGTGTTTTTCCCAATGATAACAGTTTCCATGAGGTTGGAAGAGATCAAGACCATTGTGGCTGCTTCTCCAAAAGTAGTATTCTTTTTTTGGTTGGGTATCTCTGAGACAAATTTTTCCCAGATGTTAAAATTTAATCAGAGAAATGACCTGTGCTCCTTCCTAAACCTTACAACTCTAAGACGGAGATGTATGCTGCAGATACCAAGAAGGCCATCTCTTTTTTCCCCTCTGCAACACTATTTTTTGCCAGGTGGACTGTGTAACTACAGAGCAGATTGCATCAAGGCTTATTGTGACACTGCTAAGGTGGATGGAAGTGTGCTCTGTCACAACAGCCCACACCACCAGTGCTCAAGCTGTATCTGTGGCCCCAGCGTTCTGAGGAAATTCTGTTATTCTCACATGGCCCACGTCTTGTCTGTAACTTTCTGTAACTGCATCCAGACTGCTTCTGACTACCCTGCCACTACTGAGCCCTCCAAAAGGACTTCTTTGAGGAATAAAGCCTTCCACATTCCTTATTTGCCTCCAAGATTATGAAAGCTATAACTCGTAACTGTGAACAACTCCATGAAGTTTTAATATACACATAAACAGCCATATGAAATTAAAAGAGAGAGTGACTTCTCCCAGCTGCAATCCTTTAAAGTTCATCACCTTTATGGATATCCGCTTCTTGACATTCCTCCTTTCTCTTTCAGAATCTGCTAAGAATCTGGATTCTGGGATTTTGGCATCAGGAGAGAGTTTGGCTGGTGCCAGAGATTTTCCATCCCACAAACTCATGCAGTGGGCATGAAGGGAGCAGGAGAGATCATGATCGACACATTTTAAGAGTGAAAACTCTCCAAGCTCCACAGACTCGGAGACGCAAACCTGGATCACACACCTTCAAGACTCCAGTTGCTTTGCTGCTCCAAATACCTAACAACTGGCATAGTCTGGCTAGTTCTTAATGCAGCAGCATTTTTGATACAGGACAGACTCTGGAAGGTCTCAAGTCGGAAATAGTCTTAGCCTACTGACCTTCGACGGCCAAGGAAAAGTTTGTTATTCCCTAAGGAGTGAAATAATTCTGTTGGAAGATTATAAAAATATCTATATGTTGTTAAATGCTCTGTTATTACCTCTAATTGTTAGGTAAAAGGCAAGTGCACTCCCTGATGATTTGGTCACGGTATTACAGATTTAATCTTGAATTAATGTCCTCTTCATCTGCTACTCTAGGCCTTGTGACTGCCTGTGTGCTACATGACTCAGTTCCCTAGCTGAGATCATCCTTGTTTCCAGCCATCAGAGGTACTGGTCATCCACATAACTCCAAACCTAACAACGGAAATTGCAGACAACATACCATTGCTCCTGGTAGGATGTCCTTACTCCTGTTGTCCTCAGGCAGGAAGCTACTGAAATTTTTACCATTTTTATTTGTGAATATGTGGTTGAATTAATGAGTTTAACAGTACCTGGAAAAAAAAGTCCTTTTTAAGGCACTCTTAAAAACAGAGGATATTTGCTGAGCAGTGCAGTAATCACACATGGGCAATAACTCTGCACTCCTTCAGGTGCAAAGTCAAAGACAAAATCCCCGTTTATTGCGCAGTATCAATTCCCTAAATACCCCCACAGAACAGGATATAACATCATGTAAACAGGAAAGATGTTCACCACAGTGTCTCCCTATCGCCTGGAGCAGTACACAGACATTGCCTATTATGGTAACAGGTAAACAATACCCTATAAGGTCACAAACTACAATCACCACTTCTCACAGGTCCTGCTTTGTCCACAAGCCACAGACCTCTCTCCACCCATCCCTGGTGACCTGGATACAGTCCCAGGGTCACCTCCAGGCCCAGGAAAGAGGCTGTCTCTCCGGCCTTCCAGGCTTATCTCTCTGTCACCACATAGTGTAACCCAACAGAGCAGTAGGTGCAGTTAAATGCAGCTGTCATTACACTGATGTTTTCTACCATATCATGAACTATAGGTAAATTGCTAGATAGCCTACTCAGTTAACAGGACTTTCAGAAGTTCTGTCTTCCAGTAATAAAGTCCAAAGACCCCTAACAAAACACTTGTCTCCTATACCCTGTAGGGTTTTCAGAACAGTGTCTTTGTCTGAATCATTCACCTGACAAGGCAGTTCTGCTAAATGTGCAGCTGAAAGTAGTCAATAAGAAAAAAACCAATATTTGTGCAGATTTTTCTTTTCTTGGTTTTCTTGCCTCAGTGATGTGCCTCCATGCAATGATGCTTCAGTGAAAAAGCATATCCTGACCTTCACAAATGTGGTCGGTATGAGAAGCTCTTTAAAGTCAGGGAGTCCTTAGAGATTCAAGATCCCTTTTTATCCTGCTCAGAACTGACCAGGCTCATTAGAGTAAAAGTGAGAGAACAAACCACTAATTGATTTCACATCTGTGGGTCAAAACCATCTTTAAAACTAATAGGAGTGTCATTTACCTAGACACTATAAGTAATAGTGCAGATATTAAGGTCCAACTTCATAAACAGTTTAATCAAAGTTATAACAAATAACTTAATAATAATAATAACAAATAATAATTAACTCTTGCATTAACACCACCCAGATGTGGAAATAATATTCTTAATCATCCTGGGTAGAGGAGTGCTTGTAAATAATCTTGCGTAACAGTTGACATTATATAGAGCCTTTCTACATCAATACTTTTCATTATATATTTTATCTATGTCTAGATACAGACTAAGGTTTTAGGGGTTGTTCCTTTTCTAAGAGAGGTTTCATAAAAATCCCTATTTAAAAACAAGTTTTTAGAATAACAACATTAAAAGGATCTTTAGTTCCTTTATTGTCTTGATGCATCTGCACCCACTTGCTCCAACTAATATGTGAATCTTATGAAAGGAAAATTATGCCTAGTTCATCTACCAAAGAGATCAGCTAATGTTGTAGTAGTGAGCCTGAGATTGGCAACTTGTGACTTTAAATTAGCAAATCTTAACATCCTTTCTCTTTAGCCCTTGTTTGTATAAATTACTTGTGCTTGGCACCAGATGCAGCAAAGGTAGCCTGAATTATGTCTAGAGCTGGAAAAATCTAGTAAGGGGGTTGCTCACAGCATAAATGGAGATTTTTGAGGGAAGTTACAGGCAGTTTGAATAAAATTCATTATCATACTGGACATCTGCTAGGTTAGAAAATCGTGTTCTATTGACATGCTACTATTACTGTGTAAAGTTCACAGGAGTCCCCCCAAGCATTTCCAAAAGTTATGCATATGGTGATAACTGCCACTTTTCCCAATCAGTTATGAAAACAAATCTTAATTTTGGAGGATAAAATGTCTTTTTCATCTCTGACAATGTATACCTCATGGCCACAAAAGGATCATCAAGATTTTGAAAAAAAATAGCCAGGTATTGCAACAGTGGTCTGAAACTTTGAAAAAGCCCTGCTGAGACTCATAGCATCCTGGTATCAGAATGTCCAGCCTATTATTGTCCTCCCAAATTATCACATCTTATCCAAATTCTGTGCAGGTCCACATAGAAGCCAGTGGAATTCTTGTTTAAAAAAAGCCAAAGAACCAAACCAACCTGAGATAGATAAAATTAAAAAAATACAATGCAGAGGCCCAAGAGGTCATCTTGTCCATCCCGCTCTACAGGAAGTTCAGCCATCTCTCATTTCTCTGAAAGAAAGTCATTTCACATGCAGTCCAGAGGGATCCGGATTCAATCCCATGACTTCCCCTCTAAGACCTAGGGTCTGCCACTAGAACCCATTAACTGAAAGTATTTCCCTATATTACCTTGCTTGCAAGAAAGCATTTGTAGTTCTTCAGTATCAGCACCTTGGCTGGCAAAATCTTACCCATCTAAATATATCTGGCTTGAATTAGTAAAAGCGTATCTTAAAGTCGCTCTTTGACTGCCAGTTCTGTGACGAGTTCACAGATTTTTCTGACAAGATCAGTTGATCACTTTCCTGATTAATTGCATAGCCATAACACAGAGTTGCTTTGCTTCCTTCTCTTCCCCAAAATGTGTCTTACTAATTTCTAGTTTGGGGAACTTTTTTCCAGTCTTCTTTGTGCTTTTTAATTTTTTTTTTCTCTAAGGCATTTTGGATAGATAGTATTGACTTTTTGAGGTACATGTTCATGAAGCCTCCATGGATGCCTTCAAGAACCTTCATGCAGCTCTACTAAGTGTAAAGACACTGATCTCAGTCCTTGTGTTCCTAGAAAGTAAAAATTACTCCTGAAGCTAAGTGGCATTAGACTTTGCAAAAGGGACAACATATGCTCTGTAAGAGAAAAGATCTCCAAATATATTTTGTGGAGGGCTAGAATATTACTTTTACTCCACTATTGCTTAAAATATTTTTGAGATCATGAGATTTTTGAGATCATCCTGAGATCATGGCAGTTTCTCAAGCAAGAGTCTTGATAAAGAACAACCTTACACTCCTTTTGATATGACAGTAGAAGAAGAAACCAAGTAAATGGTTGCACTTTGCATGGATACTTCTTCTCCAACATGTCATTTCTTATCAGAAGTGTGAACACAGTTAGCTGAGTTTTCACAAACTAAATATGGAATGCATTGTTAACTGGTTTTAATGAAATGCAATTCTAGAATGCCTTCTTTTTTTTTTTTAATCTTCCATAAATTCACATCCTCACTTCTCACATCATTATTTTTTCTTTAGCAGTTAAGTGGAGGAATAAGACTAATTAAGTTCTGTAATCATAATTTCTATAATGGTATAATGTGAGGTTTTCATATACAGCTGCACCTTCTTTTGCTTTCCTACTTGAAGAACACTGTTTCAATTTTTAAATTCTCTTGTTACTTCCTTGCAACTTAAGATAATGAATTTAATGCTAAGTACTTTTTGTCATTTTTCTTCTCATTAAATAGCATTGAAGATTAATTGCTAAGTAAAAGCAAACACAGACAACTTACTCAGGAGTAAAGATAAGAGTCACTTCATCTGCCATACGAACAAACCACATTAGCGTATTGAACAAATAAATGCAAACAGAAAAATAAAAGCTAGTAAGAAATCCTCTTCTTTTTTTTTTAAGTGGGATTTTTAACCTTTGGCAAAAAATTTGATCTCGTTGATTTTTTTCCCTGGTCAAAGAATATATGTAAGCTGGGTCATTCTTCCTCGGTGGTTTTCTATTTATACTATTCCTTGGTCTGTAGAGAATCTGCAAGAGACATGAGGCTGCCTGATTCCTCAGAACTACTTCAAAGTCCAATGCCTCCTGTCCACAGAGGACTTATGGTCACCCCTGCCACGGAGAACAGAGATCCAGAACTACAGCTAGTGATTTTCTTTACCTAGGCAAGAGCAGTAATGTCTCTGATGGAATGCTTTTATCTCATCCAATCTTATTCAGATGAGAAAAATATTTTACAGCTAGTCCAGAGTACGCATGTCTTTGACAACCTCAGACCTTAGACTTTAACATTCTCTATTCAAACTCTGAATTTTAGCCAAATTGCGTAGTTTATTGAAAAAAACACCAGAATTTTATCTGAAGAGTTGAAAAACTAGAGGGATCAAATAGGTACAACAGAAATACACTGTAACTTCATCTCTACTTCTCGTACTCCTGAAAATATCAACTCCTTTTAAAATCCATTATCTGTTTCTGGCTAACCACTGGATTGACTACTCTTTTCCTAATTCTGTTTTCAAATATCTCCCATTTGATTGTCCAAGCATTTTGAGGGATTCGCAATAGTAGTTCACAGCCTTGTGGATACTGGTAGCTAATTCAAGCAGGAGGTGAGTCAGTAATCAGCTATGGTTGGTTCACTAGGTGACATCCTTCTTGAGAAATGCAAGATGTCCAAAAGGTAGGCTGTATGTCCAAATCAAATTTGCTTTGTTGCAACATCTTTCCCTCAAGCCTTCCCAGTGATTAATTTTTCTCAGTCTGTTTTGTCAAGGAGAGCTGGATCAAACAAATCTAAACTCGTAAAATTAGGTGGGATAAATATTGCTGTCTTTCTGTTTCATTTCCACAGTGTTCAGCAGAGATGCAATTTGTACTTTTCAGGGAAGAAAACAGAGCCATCAGCAGAGTAACTCAAATAGAAACAAGCTACTCAACTGCCATTTGCAATATAAAAACACAGAACTGAAAAGATCAGTATGAATCCAGTCTCCAGAAATCTCTAGAACAGGCAGACAGCTACTGAAGAAGCCCATAAAGCATCTACTCTGCTTGTGATGGCACATGATGCTTCCACATCAGCTAGCTTAAGAGTTTTAATAAGAGGTTAAGAGCCATAGCAATTAAGTGTCACACGACTAGAACAGGACAGATTAAGGGAGTTGTCAATGACAGAGTTATCTGCAACAAGAAAGAATTTGTTGAAGAAAACTCACAGGTGGTGGGAAAAACCTGTTGTCCTTGCCAGACTGACTTAAGAAAAGATTCTCTGTTGACTGCAATTCTGGCCAAAGAGGTTAATGCTGAACATTTAAGGAGTATACACTAGAAATACATGTGGCAGTTGTAATGTCAATAGAAAAACAAAGACATTTTGTACTGCAAGCCCAGGGTTAGAAAAGAGGTGGAAAAACTAGGAAAGAGGCAGGAAGAGCCTCCTGTTCTACTCCAAAGACAAGCAGCAGAAACTGACACATAGATCAATATCATGTTTGAATTCTCTTACACAAATGTAAATAAAAGTCCCTTTTTCTTAAGCTTTCAGAGGTAGTAAGGCATGCAATATGTAAGAACTTAATTTTCTCCCTGAGAATTTTCTATACAATCTTTCCAAAATGTTTCAAACTCAGTTTTAAAATGCCTTAGGTTTTTCACATTCAGGACATTATTCCAGAACCATGTTTTCTGATACTGTTTCCAATTTACATGTATTTATTACCAAGATAAACATTTTATCTTGTGACAACATTGCCCTTTAACTTAAACAAATCTCCTTCGTGCTTAACTTTCTATGTGGTGGGGTTTCTTTCTTTTATTTTATCTAGATCAAAGGGTCATGTACTTTAAGCAGATGAAATTCAATTCCTCGCCCTTCTTTCTGTTTTATCTCAGTATCTCTGGTGATAACCAATCTGGCTGCAACATTCACTTTGACCTTTATATTGCTAGTGAATTTTTGTTATCCATCTGCCTGTGCATCTCAGGGCAGATTTTGGGGCAACGTGGTCTATATTTGGTTACAACATTTTTCTTGAAAGCAAGATAAAATCTCACCTGATCCTTTCCCAGCAACTTTTCCACTCATACCTGATGCTACTCACCAGTGGTGTGTTCTGTGCTCTCTCCCTGTTTCCTCTCTACTTCAGGGTCTGTTTTATCCTGAGTGTAAGACCTAATAAGTAACTAAAAGCACAGAACTGTGAATCCAGTTATGCTAAGTACCAGATAATCACAAAAAGGTCTGGGCCTAATCCAGAGAGCAAGTGGAAGATATTCTCATTAAATTAAATTAAAATTAGATCCTATTGCCAAGACAGGATATGACCAGCTATGCATATCTACCTCCTCCAGTTTTTAATGGAGTTTCATCTTAATAGCAAGATTATAAGGGAAAGGCTTGTCTTTGAGGCACAGCTCTCTGGTCCTGTGTTTATCCTGGTAATCCCACCTGGAGGTGCAATGAGACCGTCATTCTGCACCACATTATCTTGAAGTTTAGGCAACGTTTATCCTTAAGAGAACAACTTCCTGCATATGTTTCTTAACAACTTAGAATGCATACATTTCTAGTATCAAGATTCCTATCTATCAATGAAATTTTGAAATGTCATTAGGGAGGTACTTTTCTTTCTGGCAACATTTGTCTTGTTTTATTTTATTCTCTACATTAATTTCTCAAAATTTTTGAACAAAGCAGTTCAAAATCAGTTGTAGAGCCAGTTCCTTGGGTAATTCACAGAGATAAAGTAACCACACAGCTCATTTTACGGATAAATCACAACAATTGAAAGTTGTTCATGATCAGCGGCAAAGTGCCTTTTGAAGGAAGTTACATTTGACTCATAATTCAAAAAAGAGATCCTGGCATTATCATTGATGGTAATGATAATAATAATAATAATAATCTATATGTTTGAAATCATTAGCTGAATGTTTACCGGCATTTAGACAATAAGGTAGATAGTGTCATTTTGTGCTAGTGTGGAAGTATGATGCACCCAAATCTTGAGTAATTTTTGTAGTTCAGGTAGTCGTATTTCACAAGGGCATAGTCAAGTTAGAACTATAGGGAAAGGCATAGGGAAAGGCAACTAAAATGATGAAGAGAGTGAAATATCTGTCTTTTGAGAAGACAAACTCAGAGTACTGTTTCAGAGGAGAGGGTGGAGAGGAATGTGATTGGGGTTTATTGTGTCATAAAGGTAGCAGGAAAGGTGAACAGAGAACTCTTCATCAACTCCCACAGCACTGGAACTAAGGCAAGCTCAATGAAAGTAGTAGGAGATTGGCTTAAACAAAGATAAAAGGAAATACTTCATTACACAGCAGACACTGCACTTCTGGAATTCCCTACCAAAGAAGATCATAAAGGCAGAGGTTATCAGTGGGTTCAAAAAGGGTTTAGAGAAAGTCATGAATAACTGGTCCTTAAACAGGACAGGCAGAAACGTACCCTCTAACACTCCTAATATTGCTGCATGCTGCAGAAATACACAGGTAAAAGAGAAAATGGCCAGACTCACATGGTCTTCCTGAATAGCATCTGCTATTGCCTCTCTCAGAGCATATTGGGCTAACTGGAATTTCTGGTCTATTGTAGTACAGAATATCTACTATTTTTAAGAAAAAATACTCTTTGTGCTGTCTTCTGGATGCACTTGCTAGATGTTAATAAGTACAATTTCCCTTCCTGATATGAAAGAACATCTTCGTGTGTAAGATAACATAAATTGATTGGTCAACTTTTTAGAGACATTGACTGAAACTGAGTGAATCTATAATAGAGTATTATATACGTAAATGAGTTATACTTGGTAACTGTATACTATAAGCATTATATACTAAATTACTTGAGCTATAATCATAGAAGAATGGATAAAGAAGGGATAAAAGCTCAAACAAAATGCAGGTTTAGACCTAGGGCAGAACTGTAGAAATGATGGACATGTCAGTTGCAACAATCTGAGATGCAGATGCATATAAAATTAATTATTACTAGATTATCTATGCCTCATCCTGAAATAGCAGTCCAATCACATATCTGATAAGCAGGCTGATAAAGAATCAAACATACAAAATTGACGCAGATTAGTGGCACAGTGCCAAAAATGTGTAGCGTGAACTTGGTTTGTTTGCAAAAATAAAAAAAGTCCCCTGTAGTCCTACAGAAAAGTGGGCTCATAGGATCTTAAACCCACAGGTTATTTCATGTGGAGGCACGGCATGGTTCTAAGGTGACATCTGTTTGCAAAGGGCAAACACATATGTCATGCAGACATATGCTCATGCTGTAAAAGAGAAGTCTGTTTTGCTCTCTTGAGGAATCACAAGGCAGAAGGCAGAATTCACACACAACTTTCCAACCAATCCAGCCACTCAGATGGACGAGAGACTGTCTCATGTACATACAGCAGATTATAGAGAGACCCTCACTAACTCACACTCTTCAGGTTTGGTCATATTTTATCATTTACAGAGAGATTTTAGGAACAGTATATATACAGCTCAAAACTTACCCAGCAATTATATATTGGTTAACAAAAAGCATGAATAGCTGAGACTACCACGCAACACTACTGCTCACCATTTTCTTTCAATTCCCTATTTTTTTTCTTTCTGTCTCCTGTTGGTCAGTTACCACCTCAGCAATTACCACCTCAATAATTACACTTCGCCTGTCTCATTACTTTTCTTATCTTACATGGCTATTGCTCAGGTACTGTCTTACAGCTCAAAAATAATCTTCTCAAAGCTCTAAGTCACCAATGTAATGCACCAAGCTGGACTCGAGGTCACAGAGAGCCTGAATCTGAATCCTTGGGCTGCATTACATCTCCTGTCTGGATCATTCTTTGAGTAAGCTGTCTCTGAACTCCTCTTGCTTCTGCCAAAGTTATGCTATCCCCTTTTCCTTTGCAGAGTTCTTAAAACCTGTATTTGCCTTTTCTACTTGTACACAACAGTGTAGCATGATTTAATTACTGTATATGGAATCCATTTGTTACGCTGATGTAAAAGGTTATTTAAAATGGTGCACACTTTTGCTTGCAAATCTGACATCAAATGGTTGTAAAAATAATTAAGTAATTAATTCTTCCAGCTGACAAGTCTGTGTCTGAATTGAGCATAAATGAAATACCGAACAGAAAAACATTAAATCTATCCTGCATGTTGTGGAATGAAGGCTGGTGTCTGAATTTAGATTACAAATTTAGGCTCTAAACATCTTATTTACCACAGAAGTATTTACCTAGTATCCTGCCGATAAAGCGACCAGTTGCTGAGTGGCAGAGGCAGGCTGTGTTAATGCAAAAATCAACCATAATCTATAAGAACAGCATCATGGTAATAAGCAATAAGCAAAGGTCCTTCCAGTGTGGTTTCTGCATCATGCTGTTCATAAATGGTCAGGTGCTCAGAATGCAAAACTCCAAATCATAGCTTCAGGCAAGGCATCCTACAGCGTAACTCCTTACAGCATGCTGGGGACACAGTAACTGAAAATACACATTAGTCAAGATTCAGTGGGCAGTCAAGAATTAAATATTTTTGCAATAACCATTGAGTCTTGGCACTCAAATATTTTAGAATGCCAGTGTGGTCAAAATTCTGGAAAGAAAAACCAAGAGCATAGTATATGGCATGCTTTCCTTGTGTTGTGTTCATTTTATTACAGAGGCCTAAAATTTGTTGATTATAGTGCTCCTGTGACACTTGTGTAGTTATTACAAGCCAATTCAATAACAGCTTTTTTAGCACCAGTTTGTGTAACTTATGAATACACGAATACAGGTACCCTGCTATCATCTGGAATTTAAACTCACACTTAAAAATAACACTAAAATAAATGAGCACATGAAGCAAGTAAGAATAATTCTGAAATCAGAAAACTGAGAAGATGAATATGAAATTGTTACAGGCTGAGCACAGGAGATTGTCCTACAAAGTGACAGAGTTACCCATTCCTGTGATCAAACTTTTCATTACACTTTGCAAAGAAACTGCTTAAGAAATCTGCACCTGAGACTTTATTTCTTTCTTGTTCTGTGCACAACATAGTATTTCTGCATACAATACAATCAAGTGCAGGAAGCTACTTCCTATTAGAGGTATTAAAATGCATGGTTTTTTCCTCTTGTCATCATTATTAAAAAGAAAGATGCATTGCACATGCATATCCACAGAGGAAGGTGACCAAAAAAATAACATTTAATTCAGAAATGTGGGAGTAAAGGAAGACTCCTAATAAAGAAGCAATTCTAAAAGCAAAACACACACAAAATTTGAAAATTCTTTATTAAGAAAAATGGCAAAAAAGGCAGTTTACTTATGGACAATCCTTTTGTTTGTTTTCTAGGTAGCACTGTGACTGAAAGCCTCATGCAGGATTGCATTTCCATTTTCAGCTCAAAAACTCAAGAATTCTGAGAGACTTCCACAGCATCTTCTAAAGCTTACAAAGAAGTCTGAACAGTTACAGACTGCTTTGGATTGTTAAATTGTCTTGTATTTGGTGACATTTAGCAACATACCACAGGTGCAGAGGATTTGGCCATCTCAAAGAAATACTTTTTCCATAAAAATACCTAACATACATTTCCCTTGGAAGGAGATGTAATAACTAGATGATACCAGACCGTTCCTTTCCTTTTGTATAAAAGAATCTGTTACCAGATAATGTCTCGTCATATTTAATTCATAATTGAAAACAACCGTAAAGATCAGGAAATGTTTTTATTCTTAAATGACAAAGCTATTTTAAAACAAGTTGTAATCACTCATTACATATTGCTTAACAGTTTAAATAGCAGTGATTTGAGAGAACATTTCCATGGTTGTTCTTTCAAAAATGAAAGTCGAGTTTCTGACCTGCTGTCATTTAAAATAAGTATGAAAATACATATGTCACTATAAACCTGCACTAATATTAATTCGGAAATTCCAAGTCAAAATTACTTTAAAGGCATTCTGCTAACAAAACCAAAGGGATGTTCTGAAGAAGTTTGTCGTGCAGCAGGTTACAGCCCAGTGCACTGTAGGCTCTTTCTTTAACTTCTGAACAAGTTCAAAGCTGCAGTTCTCCTGCAAGTGCTTTTTCAAAATGAACGAAGCCAAAAGTATCCTGGGAAGGAGGCCAGGACTGCTAACAGAGATTACAACTAAGAATGTCATTAATAAATAGTAGGATTTACTGTGCTAAGGCACAGGTATGAAGAAGTTTTAGGTGAAAAAAAAAAAAAAAAGAAAGTGAGAGGCAATAAAAGAACATGGCTAAGGCTTTGACAGGTAAAAGGAGCTGTGGTAAATGAAACCTTCTGGCAACAGATAAGCAGCAGAAACTATGATCATTTCCCTGCAGTCACTGTAGAAACACCCGATATTATCCCGCTATCAGAAAAGACCTTTGAAAGTCATTGGCAAAACCCCTCCTGCTTGCAGAGACTCATGAGCTACCAGTGCTCTAGTACAGACAGCCCGAATCCCATAGACAACAGCAAGGGAGCTGAGTGAACTGCACAGTGAAAAATCACTTACTCGGATTTTTCTTTAAGCGCTGAAAGTGAAGCACCTGTATGCATAGAACTGCTTTGAAAGGAAAAAAATTCATGAACCGCTATGCTATGTATCTGATGTCAGCTTCATATTTCTTCTTATTCTGGTCTTAGCTCTACAAGACTTTTTGCAAAATCTATTTAAATGCTGCAAGGATGGTATTTCCAGAATAGCCTGCTCATGTCTGATTTATTTTCATTTTAAAAATCAGTTTGGTGGTCTAATCTCTCATCGCTTACATAAGAATCCCTGAAGATTAGCAGGATGTCACTTGCAGGCTTTTATATCAGCTATTGTACTTCCCTGACTCATAAAGATGTCACTCGCTTTATCTGATACCATAGATTCAAATGATACCTTGCCCAGAGCACCCCATGGTACTTGCACATGGTGTGAAAGATCCTGCTTTTGTCTCAGACCTCTCCTCTACTTTCAAGTCCCTTATTTATGTATTTGAAGCTGTCTGTTGTGTGCCCAAGTGCCATGGCCCCTTGTTTTTTCCAGAAATCCTCCTGTGCCCATCACTCTGTCAGAGCCCTGTCATACCCTGAAACTGAGCTTCAGAAGGGAGGGAGAGGCCAAGAGGCCAGGCAGGAGATTTTATCCCTTCAAGGCTGGTAATACCCTGTGTTGAGGGTGTTTCTGCTCAGACCCTTCCATCCTCCACTCTGGCCTCTTCCACCACCTGCTGCAAAGTTCAGGAGAGCAGCACTGGGGATCCTGATGAGACCTCCCTACCCAGCCTGTCTCCCTGGTGGTGGCCTGGTTTCAGAATATATACAATTCAAGTTTATCAGGGGACCTGCAATAGCATACATGGCTTATTCTTTTTTTCTTTCTTTCTTTCCTCAGTCTTGGTTAGCTACAGTTGGTCATGGCTAAAGAGACTGAGAAAACACCCCCTTTGGTTCATCCCTTTATGTCACTCTTTTCTTACCAGAATTAATGGAGGTACATATTTATCTGTGAGTTTCATAAAAATATTTTAATTTCAAATACTTCTTACTTAGCATAATTTCATACAACGAGAATATTTCCCTGGCATTTTAACTGTGAGATGACCAGCTATGGAGTGACAGAGCCTGTGCGTCACGCTGGGCAAACCAGCAACGAAGTAGCGGGAGTCACCAGCGATGTCTCCATGGTGAGAGACAGACCACCTGGTGTCTCTCCACCCCCACAGAGCTCCTCTCCTGTCAAAAACATAAAATATTATAATAGTGATTTCATACCAGTTGAGTTTCAAGGTAACAAAACCTCCTGATGGACCTGTCTTGAATAGTAACTCGTACGAAAGGAGAGTGGAAACAGCATGTAAAGACAGGACACGCAAAACTGCCTTATCTGAGAGGTTACCCCAAAACAGGAAATTAATGACAATGCTTGCTTATGAGAGGGATCTGTTGAATGAAGTAGCAACCAGGGGATTACCAACAGGCTTTTGAGAAGAGTCAGTCTGAGAAGTATAAAAAATGGAAGAAAATTTGTGACTGTGAGATGTGGGAGTGGAAAGCACTCAGCACAGCAGTTCGATCCCCGCCTCCAATGCTGCCAGGTGTCACTCCGCTGCCATCATGTCCTGTATCCTCCTAGGATGGGGTGCAACAGCAGAAGAACCCACAGCTCAGAGCCCATGGAGTGCCTTCCTGCCAGCACATGGACTAGCAGGCAGCAGGGAGCTGCACTGGTACACATAAAGACACAGCAACCCCCTCTCCAGCAAGAGAACATGCATGGCCACAAGAGAGGGGTGCACTTGTCACCCCCTGCCCTGTAAGAGAGGGGTGTGCACACCGAAGTGTGCTCCTGTGGGATTAGAAATGGTGGGGATTAGGGAGTTCAGCAATTTATAAGTGCTTTTTAACATCCTGCAAGTGTTTTGCACTCTGGTTTATCCGTCGGCCAGTTGATATTGATCCAGAAGGTGAAGTTCAGAGTGCCAGCTAATTATGTGTCATTAATAAATCAGTAAACCACTTAGATCCTGATCTGAGTTAAACTACTTAAGTGAAACAAGTCTTGCCTGCCACAGTCCCTGGTGTTAAAAAAGTCATATGCTATTAAAAACACAATGAGCAATTAGTTTAAGTACCCCTGAATTGCACTCAAGTTACAATAGGTCTTTAACTCGGATGATTGACTATTTCATTCCCTAGCAGAAAAGTAGTTAGAAGTTAACATGCTTATTCTTGATGCTCTATTTATCTCAAAGACAGTTGCTGCTGGCTGCAGTCCTGTGCCATTCTTCTCTTTATGTGGTCACCCTAATATGAGCTTGTATTACAGAAAGGAAATCTTTTACTTTCAAATTATGTTTCAGTAGGTAGTCTCTCTTCACATGCATTGGTGTAATTTGCAGCCCAGATGTTGAACCTGGGAAAATACTTCCCAGATGAACAGTCTCTAATTTCTCATAGTTGTCATGCTATAACTAAAGAAATTAGAAATAACTGATGAGCTGAGAGAGTGAAGAAAGAGCAGAATGAAACAAAAGTTTCCTGTTCAATAAAAGCATTGAAGAGTAAAATGTAGCTAAAGCTTTTGGATCCTCAAGTATGAGCTGGAAAGCAAGGGTCTTCAATGATTAGTTCCAGAGAAACAACACACCCTCTAGAATTTTACTGAAAATATTAATCATGAAACACAGCAAATAGCTTTAAAACATATAATCCAAATGTCCCATGAAAGAAATACACATATAATTGTTATGAATTTAACAGAAAGAAAATAATAAAGCTACTGGTCATCTAAAGTTTTCAATCCAAAAAGAAGCTCTAGCAAGTGGCCAGCCTATTACTGCTAGATCTTGCCCTGATTTCAGACATTTAATTGCCACCAAGGACATCCTTGCATCTGCAGATCAGGACCTCAGCACAGACAAGCTCAGTTTCAGAGGAAGAACCCTGTATGGGAAGACCTCCTTTCTGTTATGGAAGGACTAACATCAAACTGCTTCACTGCAGATAGGCAAGGGCACATCCATAATTTGCCACCTTGTTTCTTAGGGGGTTAGATCCATTACATTAGTTTTGTTATCGTGCAGTTACTTAAACCAGCAGGATCTTCTTTAGTGGTTAGTGGTGGCTGTTGAGGTGAAAATTAATGGTTTCTCTAAGTACTTGCCTATGGCCAGGTCCTTTGAATTTTCTTTCTTTGACACCACTTTTTGGCCTGAAAGCATAAAAAGTCTCGCATTCTTCATGCAAAGTTGCTACTCGCTCTTTAGATTAGGAACAATCTTTTCAATGAGTATGTAGTTGTTATTTAGTATAATGGATTTATAATTAGGGCTCTCACACAATGCCAAAAAATCCACAAAGCCACAAGTAAAAGTTAATAACCAAGACAAACATAAAGTTATAATTTTCAGAGCTATATTGGAAAACAGAGCTCCAATAAAGCATTATAAAACTTACTTATAGGAATATATATAAAAACCCAATTACATGATCAATATGTTTTATGATGAAGAAGAATAAAAGCTACGCATCTTCAAACTAATTTTTAAGATGTCCCTGATGTATTCACAGTCCTATTATGTGGCCTTCTTTGGCTTAAACTACATCAGCAGCATTTGCAAAGGTGCAAATGAATAGTGGCCATTTGTAAAATAAATGATCTGGCCCATTATCTAGCTAGAGCTACGGAACTGGATATGATTTAAGTGCATTTACTACTGTACCAAAAAAAAAAAAGAAAAAAAAAAGTTAAACCCAAGACTACACTGGGCAGAAACAGAAGTATTAGGTTAACAGTGCCTGATAACTGGCAAGACCAAACAGGTACTGTTCCAATTAATTATAGTCCCCACATGATTCAAAGGTGCTTTGACAGCAGCAGGCACCATAAACTGTTCATTTGGGCTGTGAAGACATATGGAACCAGGTACAATCAAATCCACAGTACAAGCATTAAAAAGTTATCTGTTAGCTTTGTAGTCTTTCTGGCTTTTGCCTCCAAGTGTAAGCTAGAAGATTCTTTATGTAGGAATTAAAAATGCCAGCAACAACTGGTGGGACTCCCCAGTGCTGCATCAAACCAGTTATCTACTCTGTGGCAATTTCTCCACTCTGGTTAAATGTCACATATGCTTATTTGACCTGGTTTATGCAGAAAAAGAAACAGAAAAGACATCACTAAAACAAAGAAAAACAAAAACAAAAACCAAAACCAAACCAAAACCCTCAAAAACAAAAACAAACAAAAAACCCCCAAAACCACAAAAAAATGCATACACATTAAAAAAAACCAAAAGCAAATAAAATAACAACAGAGAAACCCAGAGCCCTTCACTGTATAAATATAAGAGCAATTAAAATTAATATTCTGTCCTAGAAACACAGAATGTGGAGCTGTGACTGAAGTACCCTTTATTATGGTTTTCCAATAGATTTTCTCTTAAACACTTCTGCTTTGCTCTGTGAAAGTCATTACTGTTTAACAGTATTATTGTTTCACTGTAATTGCGAATACTGAACAACCCATCACAGCTAAGGCAACCACAATGATTACAAGAACCCACATCTCCCACAGATTTGGCTAATGACACAATCTGAATACAGCTACAATGTAATTAGAGGATTATGCCCATTACTAGAAGGCTGAGAGTTAAGGTGTCTTTAAGAAGGCAATTAGGAGATCAAAAATGCGCTGTATAGTAAGTAACAGACTTAAATAACTTTTCTGGCTACCATGTTTGCTTTGTGTATTTTAAACATTTGTTTGGCTCATCTACCATTTGAAAATAATACCCAATCTATCTGGGATGGCTTCATGTTCAGGCTGGGATTTCCTTCATGAGGAAATGGCCTCAAGTCGCACCAGGAGAGATCTAGGTTGGATTTTAGGAAAAATTTCTTCATAAAAAGGGCTGCCAAACATTGGAACAGGCAATCCAGAGAACAGGCTTCCCAGAGAAGTGGCTGAGTCACCATCCCTGTAGGTATTTCAAAGACTTGTAGATGTAGCACATAGGACATGGTTTAGTGGTGGGCTTGGCAGTGTTAAGGGCTCAATGACCTTAGAGGTCTTTTCCAACCTAAATGATTCTATGTATTTTGAAATAAATGCAAAAGCTAAGAAAAATTAGAAGCACAAAGTTTTTGGGAGGATCAGAGTTTAATTCCCAGTGAGATAATATTGCCACATAAAATTACTTTCTCATGTGTCAGATCAGTCATATCTAAATGTCAAAGGGAACTTTGGCACAATAAAAAAACTCTTCTCTCACAGATGGTCACAAAATCCTATGTCAAACTTAGCTGACCTTGTGATTTGCATTTGCTTAGTGGACTCTCATCTTTACCAAAAAAAAGTGTAAAGGAGATATTACTGTGAGACCTCTAATTCTGCAACTGATGAATAGCATTTGAGTATTTGGTCATTTGTACATTGGCAAATAGCTTTTGAGAGGATTGGAGTGCCTCTGAAGCTTAATCCAATTTTATGTCCTTCTGTGTACATCTGCAACTGAAGTAACATTTACTCCATCTTCTCCTCTTTACTAAAAACTACTTATAAGCTAAAAGAAAAAACCCTCACTTAGCTTGCCATAATTTTCCATGCAAGTTCCACAGATGTTACCATTTGCTACCTTCTGGTCCACAGTTCATTGGAATAACGTTCCTTCAAGCCATCCTTCCTCTTATAAGGGTGAAGCTAAACATTGAAAAGGTACAGAGCACCAGGAAGAAAAAACTCAAGTACAAAGACCATTATAACTGGCATTTTGATCAGCCGGAACCAGGGCACAGGTTGCAGAGAGTTGTCCAGATACTTCAGCTGAATCAATTCTTTCAATATACAAATTATAGAGATTAGAGATTCTCATGTAGGGAATTCAGGTCTACCTATCCCTCCCTGCTAAGAGAGAATGCAATGCATCGACTTAAACACTCTCAGATATCCACCACATAAAGGTGATAGACTTACTTGTCTTTAGAAACATGTAAATTAGAAAATTCTACTCTGTTTAAATACTGTTCTTAATTTCTTAATCTTATCATCTGCTTATAAACAGAGATGTTAATAAACGATTTTTTTTTTTTATTATATTCAGATACATATCTAATCAAATAATTTCTTTCATGGAAACAGTGAAGGTTCTTTTTTATGAGTTCCTATATGTACATATAATAAGCTTCATCTTGACTTAGAAATACCTGCCTTATTTGTCCAGCATTATTCTTACATGGTAAGGGAAATGTGAATGTAAGGGTGGAGCTCAGAATTACATGAGCAGGTAAGAATTACTGTGAAAATATGTTCTATTTTATAAACATTGCATGTATTTGCTTTTGTTGTATTTTTAATAACTAAGGATGTTATTCCCAGAATCCTTCATATTATCATTATTTGGTCAGTATTTGTCATGGAAGTTAGCTTTGAAAAGGGCTTTAAAAAGAAAATAATGAAAAGCTTTAAAGCCAGCTAGGAGGCAAGGTCACCTTCTGAGAAGCACAGATAAAAGCAGCAAAGCCAGGATCACTGCAAAAGGGAGACCTTCACTATCACCTAAGATACATTAAAAAAATAACAACAGATTGGTCCAAGAAGGGCTTTGAAGCTGAGCCCCATGACATGTCTGTGAGAGCAAGGTGCAAGAAACAGAAAGAGGTGGGGGAGTAGAGAAGAAGCATTTCAGAACAGGATGTACCAGAGGAAAGCAAGGGTGGGCAGAAAAGGGCAGGTGGCCTAGGGAAGGGGCTACAGCAATGCAGGTTGCTTTGGTGTCATCCATGTGGATCAGGTAAATCATGTCAGGTTCTAGTGGAAGGACATACCAACCCTGTACCAACTCAGTGTGAAGCAGTCCATTGTTTTCCTATAAGACAGGCTCCTTGTCAAGAGCAAACTTTCACTGGCTTCATTACATATGACTTCTTAAATCAGTATCATCTCATCACTGGAAATTTTTTAGGATGGCTTATTTTACTTTAAGCATGTTATTTGCCAGGGCAACCTAAAGTGAAACAACTATTGTTACAAGCATCTTTTTGCTAGTTTAAGCATCACATTTTAAAGTCCTGTGCTTAAAATCACAGCCCAAGTGCCCTGCCTAGGTCAGACCTATCAATGCAGTCATGGTCTGAAGGGGGTATCTCTAGCAGGGTACAGCACAACTAGAAAACAGAGTAATGGGGGAAAACCAGAGGTACGGACCGGATCCCAGAAGAGGAACACTGGATATGCCAGGGCTTGTTGGCTTGGAAGAGATGATAAGGAATATGACTGACATCTATAAAATCCATCAGCACAGTAGCTGAGTATGGATCAATTGCTCGCTGATTCTTCTTATAAGCGAAGCCTCATTTGAAGCTGGGAGAAGCCGTGCTCAAAATGAAAAAGGTTACTTCTTATGCAACAGCTCTGGGGCAAACTGGACAAGAATCATGAGAAGAAATCCACTGTCTTACTAAACAGGCAGAAAACATACTGCCATCAGCTGCAGGGGGCTGGGGAATGGGAGAGTATGAGGAGGCATTCCCACATAGGTCTAGCCTTACCTGATGGTGGCTGCTCCTGCGGGCTGCAGGATATTGGGCTGCAATATTATAAAAGAAGAGGCATCTTGTTCTTATACAATAGTATTCTCTGCATTTCACGAAAAATGTAGCATTGTTTCCTTAAGAAGAGGAGCATCATAATTCTGAAAATATTTTGCAATTCACAATTCAACTCCTATGCACAGCATCTGGCTGTTGCTAAACAGTTTGTGTTGAAAGGTTTTCATTTTACTGCATTTTCAGTTTTGAAAGATGAAGGTGATATATGATCCTAACTACAGATACAGTTATACCCACATGAATGCTAGAACTGGTGCAATCTTTCCTTGCATTTCTAAAGTATTTAACTACTGTAGTGATAGACATATTCAAGCCCTGACTAATGTCAGCATTTAATATTTTTGTTTATATCAGATGTGTATATCAGATGTATCAGGATACAATTAATTCTAAATTTTGTTTTGTAAGTGGATGGAATTTGTTGTTGTAGTTATGCTACTGTCACCTGAACATCCTTCTGCCTCCGAACTCCTCTTTGCATATTTTCTATATGAAATGTCTTATAAATCCTGAGGACATCTTGCACCCTCATGAGGCTGTACAGCCTTGTTACCTAAAATACACTGATGCAAACAGAACGAGACAGCACAGCAGACAAACCACACAGCTCATCACGCACTGAATGGAGGTAACATAAAGCCCAGTATCCCAGCTTGTCAAAAACAAACACATTCCAGAGGGCCTGTTCTGATTTAGGAATGCTCTTCTCCATTTTAGTGCTACTGCAAAAAATTAACCCTGTCCCGGTCAAAACCAGGACAGGGCCTAAAAATAGGGCAGGCGTGGATGATACATTTCTTTCTCATATTCTTCCACTGTCCATTAAGCAGGCTAGCAGTAAGAAGAGATCCCAAAGTCCGTATTTTTTTAATCTGAGAAACCCTGTCCCAGTCATGTCAAGGCAGGCTTTGTAATGGTCTTTACAGACCATTACAAAGAATTAATGCATTACAGAATTTAATTAACCATTACAGAATTTAATGCATTTTATAGATAAACTTTGTGTAATCTAAGCAGAGCTGAACAGTCCATCGCTCAGTGTTCTATGCAGGAAATCTCTCAAACCTAGGGCACCAACTTATAAATTCTCTGCAGTAGAGAAAAGCACAGAAGCTGATTCTACAGGGCAGGATCCTGTGGTCTGCTCATTACTGCACCTTCCCTTGTCTCCAACCAACCTCCTACTCTAAACACCCTCCAACTCTCTCAAGTCGTCATGTCTCTCACTCCACCAAAACAATGGTGTTTTCCCAGGTTATATCTTGATCTGTTGGCTGAAGCAAGAACCCACAGTAAAGAAAGCCATGAGCAAAACATGGTTATCCGTATCTCTGTACCCTATCACACATGGCTGCTTACCAATTGTTTCCTCCCTCCCCACCCAACCTCTGCCTCCAGAGCCTCATTCCGACCTTCTTGCCTCACCCTGCCTCCTCCCAGGCCCCTTTTCTCACCAAGCTTTGTTTTCACTCTGACTCCCTCTGCCCATCCTGTCCCCATTGTCTTACCATTTTAAGCCCGCCTGTTAATTCATTACTGTGAGAGTGGCGAGGCATTGGGGTTTCCCAGAGAAGTTGTGGATGCCCCATCCCTGGAAGTGTTCCAGGCCAAGCCAGATGGGGTTTTGAGCAAACTGGTTTAGTGGAAGGTGTCCCTGCCCACGGCAGCGGGACTGCTACAAGGTGATTTTCAGATGCCCCCCAACCCAAACCACTCTGTGATTCTATGATTTTGCTCCAGTCACCACTCAAAATGCCTTGCTCAGGCTTTCCACTTCTGCTTCCCACTCCCGGTTTTACAAGATTTTGGCTACCGCATCTTTTGTTGCAGATTTTATTTGCGATGCCCTTTCCCCCCTCCTTCATACCCACTCTGAAGCCCATGAGCGCGCAAACACTCCTCCTGGAGCGTCACTGAAGCCGCCGGCCGCCGAATCACCCCGGGCCCCTCCCGGCCGCAGCGGGGCGGGCGCGGGCGGCAGTTCCGGCGGAAGGCGGCGGCGGGGCCGGGCCCGGCGTGGGGAGCTTCCCGCAGGGATGGTGCAGGACCCGGGCCCGAGGCTGGTGGCCGAGCTGCTGCTGCGGGCGGGGGCGGCCGGCGGCATCCTCTGCCTCTGCTCCCGCGCCTTCGTCGAGTGAGTAGCGCCGGGCGCGCCCCGCGTGTCCCTGTCCCCGCGGCCGGGGCAGCGTCCCGCTGGGGACGTGCGGGAAGGGCCGCGCGGCTGCGGCCGAGGGGCTGAAAGCGGAGCGGGTTTTGCGGGGCTGTGCACAAAAGGACCCCGATATCACATATTTATCACTGGGGGGGGAGCAGAAAAGGGTGAGAGGAGCCCCCGGACGCCGATCCCACTGGCCGGAGCCCGCGCCCTCCCGCCCCCTTCCCGCTCCCCTTCCCGCTCCCCTTCCCGCTCCCCATCCGCAGGGGAGCAGCCGGTTTCTCAAAGAGAGGACGACCTGAAAGTTTAATTCCGGGGTGTTCTGCGTAGCTGCAGCGTTTTCTGAACGTCGCTCCTATGGGCTTTCCCGTCAGGCTTTAATTAAAGTAGTACCTTCTCCAAATGTCATTTCTTTTTATTTATTTCGCCTGTCTGGAGTCACAGGGCAGCCCGTGTGGGAAGGGACCTGGAAAGGTCACTTGGTCCAGCCTTTCATGGGAACGGAGCCTAGAAGAGTTTAAGTACCCCATCCAGTCTTATTTTGAAACGTCCAGTGGTGGGGATTTTATTGCATCCCTGGGGAGGTTTTTTTTCCACTTAATGGTTGTTTTTACTCTAAAAAAAAAAAATGTTTATTTGGTGACTTTCTGCATCGATGTCTGTCTTTATTTTTACAGAGATCGAAAGTTATATAAACTGGGATTAAAAGGGTTTTATGTCAGAGATGACAATGACAGTACAGGTAAGGTAATACAATGTACTATGCAGTGAGACGTGCAGTCATTCTTAAAATGAGTTATGTGTGGTTATTTTAAGTTGTTCCTACTTCTGTGTTGTTTTTCAGTTCTTTTGCTATGGGGATAGATGTGAATAATAACTTAGCACTTGCATAGCTTTCAGGGTATCATAATCTTGATGCAGAAGTTTGTGTCATACCAGGTGCAGTGCTTATTCCTGTCCAGAGAGACTTTACCACCTCACATAACATTCACCTGGTGCATGGAACAGTTTATTTCACAGATCCCTGACCTGGTCTTAAATCATAATTTCAATTTAACTCAAAATTAATTGCATAATGGAGAGTCTGTAGATCCTAGATGTTTGTCTCCTGCTGCCTCTACCCCAGCCTAGGACATTAGCTGTTGCTAGGTAATCTGCTGAGCCAGAAGTAGAGAAGAAGCAATAGCACTGATGGGGACAATCACGATTCTCATATATACAGTGAATCATATGAGGAGGACCAGAGAAGTAAGTCTCTCACATGGCATGCTTGTAATCTAGGAGTTATCATGGTGTATACTCTTACCAAATTCAACACCACTCCCTTACTCCATCCTCCTGAATTCCTCATGTTTGCCTACCTTAACATAATCCTTTTGGTATTTCTTTTTATCATTGCTGTGTTGGTAGATCCAGTGGCATAATAGCTTGATTTGGAAGGAAGTCTGAGCAGAAACAGAAACTGATAATTAATAATACAGATTAGATGGAGACAATGTAAGAGGAGTGAAAGGAGGAGATTATAAACCGTGTTTTTGTGCGTATATGAGGGACTTGTGGTGAGTCAGTTAAAAATAGAAAGGTCTCATCTTATCTGATAATTTGGCAGTAAATATATCCTGAACAACCAAACCAAAAACCTTGAATGTTTCAGTATTATCAACTGAGTCAAGAGCTTTTGATTTCATAATTTCCATCCATATACAGCTCCTACTTTCTCCATAATATTTGTAATTTCATATACATATGTTGTTGCTTAACAATTTGATAGAAGTGCAAGCTTGCTGGGGAGGGCAGAGTTGGGCAAAGACAAAGTTATGAGGCTGTGCAAGTACTGCTCAGCAGCAGCCAAAACATCAGTGTGCTGTCCACACTGTTTCAGCCACAAATCCCAAACAATGCCATAGAGGCTGCTATGGAGAACATTAACTCCTTTCCAGACAGACCCAGTCCAGTGTTTTGGCTGTTGAAGTTGCATTTTGATTCCTACTGATAGTTATGCAGAAATTGAGGTGTTTATGAGGAAGATTTTTAAATGAGAAAAGAAGCATACAAGGCAGTTCTGCTATTTTTTGTATGCAATGCTGTGGCATTGAGGTGTCAGAACCAGATTATATTTGTGTAATATAACTTGTTAACAGGGGAAGAACAAGGAGGAGGAGGAGGAGAGGAGAACCGTTGTCCCAATGGGAGATTAAAGGTGGATACTAATCATGCCCTGGACCTGGAAGAAGTTGAACTAGACTCGGAAGCTGAGCTTATGAAGAGCATGGGATTGCCTCTTCAGTTTGGTGGGCAGTCAGCCCACAAGGGCTTCGTGGTAAATCTTTACCTGCTTTGTTTGTTCTGTTTGTGTAGTGTTTCCAGACCCAGGAACGTGTTTCCTCTCAGCTATTCTGAGATGGCAGTTCATGGAAATGTATCTGAGCTGCCTTTAAGCTGCCTGCATTGCATCCTGGTAACAGGACACAGCACCTTGGTCTGTCCAGGTTATAAAACCCACCTGCCAGTTGGACTAAACAGGGTCAAGGCTGTGCTTTATGCTTCCACAGCTATACTGCTCTCGTGACTAGAGAGACCTGATTTAAAAGAGCTGTGGTAAAGCTGATGTTGCACATCAGGACAACTAGTACACTCCAGTCTGAGAATGCATTTTCACACTGTCTGTTTTAAGCATTTAGCTTTTGATACTAATGTAAAAAGCTAGTTTTTCAAATCCGCCTTGCAGCTGATAAAGCCAGGCTGTTCCAAAAGGCAGGAGTGAGGCTTTGATGCCCTGCTTCCCATAGGGAGCATTTGGGCTTTAGAAGGGGCCTGAAGTTTTCACAGATGACAAAAAGACAGTGCAATATTCACAGTGTCCAGTTCATGGAATACAGACCTCCCTGACAGTGAGACAGTACTTTTGTGCAGAGCACTGCATGGTTCTGGCATGATTCATTTGTAAATAAATAGGAGAAACTTGTATGTGATTTTAATTGATAACTTGTAGATAGACCATACAGGCATTCAACTTCAAGCCCAAAGTCTATGTGCAATTTTTGTTGCTGTGTAGTAATATGCAAATAAGCTGAATGGGAAAATAATACATTTTCTTATTAGATTGCTACTAAGCATTGTGCTTTGGACCGTGTGTACTAACATGACATTATGAGGGATGTGGATAAAAGATCAATGCCAGTTCTTCAGTTCAAACTCCTTTATAATCCACCTTATACTTTTGTCAGTGTAACAAAACTAAGGATTGCAGCTGATGGGGCATTTGGAGTAATATCTGTACATTTACAGTCTTTTGCCCACATGCGTTTTGTCATCACAGGAAGCCCCTCTGAAACAAGTGGAGTTGTAATTGGTGAAACCATCAAGTTACCTTAGTGTTCCTTTCAGGAACAGATTTTTGTCTTCTGTTCCACCAGACAACTGTTGTAACAAGTGAAATTACTGTGTTGCAGGGTTTGGGCAGGAGGTTGTTGTTTCCTTGTATTTCTGTTAGCCAGCTTGGAGATTAGTGTGGGATGGAAAGGATATTGCTCCTCTCTTTTGGGTCAGTGTCTTCAAGACATACAGAGATTCAGCTGTAGGATTTATGGGGTTTTTAAGTATAAAATGATGCTTCTTTTGTGTACAGCTCCCAAAGATAGCAAGGATTTAACATTCTGTGAGGTTGAGCATTATGTTCACTATCCCAACAAGACACTGAACAGTGTTTGCTGGTCAGGCAGATACTAGGTGAAAGTAAGGGTCAGCCTCCACAGCCCCATAAAACAGATCCTTGATGTTACCAAGATACTGTTTTGCTGTTGAGCTCAACCCTGTGACCTTTCAATTCCTGACCCTTTCGGATTTTTTAGTGTTTCTTGTTTATGTCTTTCATCTTTGAGCTACTCATGACTTCCCTCTCAGCAGCCCGACTTCTGTCTACCATTCTGCTTTTGTGTGTGTGTGCGTTTCAGCTCTTTCTCACAACTTCCTCAGAAGTCTCAGTCAAGGTTATGTAGCAGGGCCCTATCAGACCCAGAAACTCTACAGCCTTTTTGGGGAGAAAGCTAACAGCAGGGTTTCACTGAGAGGGAGGGTTCCAGTGGAAACAGAAATGTGATCAGAGAGAGGACAAGACTGTATATACACTGTGGACTTCTAACTGTGTTTTTCCATTATCTTTTAGGCAACGGAAAATTACAGAAAGAAAAATAACATGAGGATTATGAAAAGGAAAAAGAAGAAGAAAAAAGAGTTACAGCAAAAACATGAGGATAAAATGGGGCAGGAATGCCAGGACGAAACTTTTGGTGGTTGTATCCAGTCCGTTTCTGGTGACCTGGCCCTAGCTACAGAGCAGTGTGAGATGAGCAGCAGACCTCAAGCTGTAATTGAAGGGAACTGTGAAAGTTCAGAAAGCCTTGCAAGTGAGACTTTACCCAGTGAACTTAAGGAAAAATGGGATAAGTACTGGAACGAGTACGGAGAGGGCCTTCTCTGGCAAAGTTGGTTGAAAAAGCACCAAGAGGTCTCATCGTCTGAGGACATCACAGCCTCTGAGCCTTGGAATAGTCCAGATACTAAGGAAGAATGGGAGCAGCATTATAGTGAACTGTACTGGTATTATTGGGAGCAGTTTCAGTACTGGACAAGTCAAGGATGGACTACTGAGAGCTCACATGGTGACAAGGTGGAAGTTAATGGGGTTACACAGGAGACTGGTCTTTTGGGAGAAATGGACTTGGTTAGCCCAGGACCTGAGCACAGTGAAGTGCTGAGCTTGGAGCTGTCTCCCTACAACAGCAGAAGTGAGGAAACACTCCCTTCAAGTGCTGAGCCCCACAGTGAAATAATCTCTGGGATTTGTAATTTAAATCTGAATTTGGAGGAAGTGGAGCAGAGCAGTGCTGCTCTAACAGTAGCCCACAATGGTCCTGAAGAACAGAGTTCATCTGACAGTGGAAGCCAGAAGGAGCCCTGTGATGGAGGAAGCAGGAAAAGGAGAGCATCTTGTGAAAATAAAGGTGTTAACCAGTCAGGTAATACAAAATCAGATAAAGTTGGTTATCAGAATTCTCTAGGTGGTTATATGTAAGAGACAACGGCATGTCTGTGTTATTTTGAAAAGTCAATTAGGTATTTTGTGGAATGATTGCATACTTGATTCCTTTTTCTTCCTGCTGCTGCTTTGGATGATTTCTCATCTCTAACCTTTATATTGAATGTGTTCTTCAGCCAGAAGTGATATTAACAGAACATGTACTTCATAAATCTTCAAATGTACTACAGAAGTTGGTGAGAGATCACTGTTAGTGATATTTAATTATTAATATTTAATTATTTATCTTAGTCTTGATATTGCAGCTGAGACTCTTGAGTCTGCTGCTAGTGACTTTCCAAGAGAGGACGAAGCGGGTGTGGTCCCATCTTGATCCTACAGTAGAGCTGGAATGGGAGAAGTGAAAAGAAAATCTCCTTTCCAAAAAGAATTGAGAGTAGTGTTTAAATCTTCTCTTATTAAATCTGTGTGAATATCTTTGCATAGCTAATGGGATGGAAGCAAAATTTTACACACAAGGAGGAAACTCTTTCAAATTTTGCACCTTGTAAGCATTTTATTTTTCTTGGAGAGATGAGATAATTTGAAGGTGGTCCTGCATAAGGTTGTTAACACAACAGTGTAATACTGGAAGCTTTATTAGTAGTATGTTGTCCTTCAAACAAAGACAGGTAAAGATAGGTGTTTGGCACAGTAACTAGCTGTAGCTGCAGGGGTACTTTAGGGACAGGAAGGTAAGGAATTGATTTATGCAGAAGGAAAATATGATGTATCTTTTTTTAGATGTGCAGGAGTCATGTAGCTCAAATTCAGATGAAAAAAAGCAGCTGCTGCTTCATGACCAAGATAAAGATGAGGATGAAGAGCCTCCTGAATACAGACATGTCAAAGTCAAGAGAAGGCAAGTCATGAAATTTACATGAGCTTTTTTCTCATGAAGTCCAGGTCCAGGAGCCTTCTGATTTATACTAACTGTATCTTTGATTGAGGATGTGAGTTAAAATGTCAGTACAAAACCACACAGTCTTCCATCACTGCTTATTGCTTTGCCTTGCAACAAGCAGTGGATATTTCCTCTCTTCCAGTGCTTTATGAAAACAGTGTATGGCCTTGATGACTGTACAAGGTGATGGTACTGTTCTTGTGCCACTGAAGTATACAAGATTGTTAAATTGCATAGGGCAGCTTGCTTATTTAGGTCTAATTAGTTTAGACCGTACCAGTAAATAGTTTGCATTGTTCAACTGAATTGAATGCTGCCAGTAAAATTCTCAGAGCTATGGCAGTCATGAAATAGCCAGTATCTGCCTTGTCTCAGTGTTTTTCTTTATTCTCTAAAAATATATAGTCTCAAAGATGATGACATGGCTTTTCCTCTCTAATAAATTTGCAAACCCAAGTGTGAAGGAGTGGGTGGAATTTTTACCTGCTAATCATACAGCTTTGATTTTGTTCTAGTATTTTGCTGTTGCCACAGCATTAATAATAGATAATGATATAGATAACGATAGATGATGAAGGTAGTTTGGAAATAGGATGAGCAAACACTGTCTTCATCATGTAGGGCTTGATATTAAATATTTTTAAAGGTCATTCAGAATAGTTGGACTATTATAACCCAAATAGAAGAGCGTTTGTCAATAGAATTGGGTAAAAAAACAAACCAACCCAAAAATTCATGCACTTGAATAGAGTGGTGTTTTCTGCTTAGTTTGGTTTCAGCGGTATGTGAAGGAACTTACTTGAAGCCCACATTCAAATGTTTTCAATATGCAAGATTTTTAGTGGTATAACTGTAAAATAAGATAGATGTTTTTCACAATAAGTAACTTTGTCATCTGTGTTTTTTCCTAGCCATGAGCTGGATGTGGATGAGAACCCAGTGGAAGATCCTGAGGAAACCTGCTCTGTGTTGGGTTTCAAGTGTGGCACAGGACAAAGGTAATTACTTGTGCGGAACTGTGGGGCTTTTCATAGCAAGTCAGCTCTCTTGTTATTATGGAAATAGACCATTCATCTCCATTTCCTTTTTGTTAAACTTTTGAAGGTGATTCCCAGAGTTACTCTCTGCTCTTGATAAAACTATCATCCTTGGACTAGAGAGAGAGATGCAGAGTTAAAGAGAATAATTAAAGAAAAGTGCTTTGAAGCAGAAGTGTAACACGTAAGGGACTTTCAGTTGTTTAAATGTTAAGTGGCTGGTCAGCTACCTAAATTAGAGCTTAAAGGCTCTGACAATGAGGGGTCCTCTCAGTTTGGAGTTCTGTGAGCTGAGATCATGATTTTTAACTGTTTCATATTGGAATGAAGTTTCTTTATACTAGTAAAATGTTGCCATACTAGCGAAGTGTTGCCAGGGTGTTGACCAGTGAAATTTTTTTTGGTTGGCTGGGTTTTTTATTTCTTTTGCTAGAAGGTCAAAGTAGCTGTTTTGGAGATTATTGACAGCCACCAAAAAGATCTTTTATTCTACTAATCAAGATATTTTTTTCATTTCCTATTCTTCACGCTGGCCTGGGAAATCATTTTCATCTAAAGTTATACAACTAATAGAAAAAAATTTCTAAAACTAATTAGGTTAAACATTTTCAAATAAAATTTTTTTTAATTTTCATGAAAGTACATTGTTTTGTAGCTACATCCAGTGACGTATTTTAAGTGGAGTAATAAATACTTAAGTCTAAATCATTTTTTGTAGACATCAACATTTATGTTAAAGCTTCTAAACTGGAAATTAACCAACTAAGTCCTTATCCATCTATCTATCTACCTATCTATCTATCTATTTTCAGGTATGGTGGAATTCCAGATTTCACCCACCGAAGTGTGCAGTACTTGGAGAAAAAAGCAAAACTCAAGTCCAAATTCTTGGATATGCGTAAACCAAGGAAGAGCAAAAACACACACATCTTCTTTACAGAGGAATCCGAAATGATATGCAAAAAAAGCAAAACTTTGAAGAAGGTAGGTTTAGTCATTAGTGCTGTTGTAATTCATAGACCTATCTGCTCCCTTAGCTCTTGTTTTATTATGAAAATGAAAAAAATTAATTGCCCAAAGTAGATGACATTTTTAAATGTCAGTCAACTGCTCCTCTGGGTTTTTTTCTCCCCCTCCTCCCTGCCTCCCACCTATGTGAAGAGTATTTAAGTTAGGATGGCTGTGGAAAGGCACTGGTGGACCCTGTCAAGAGGAATGTGAGCTCAAATGGCCAGGTTATCTGAAAGTCATTCCTAACATCTGGGTGCACATACCTTTAGAGCTGTGTGTAGGTTTCTGTTGTTACTAAAAGTGTGTGATTTTAAATTGCATGTGAGGCCAGTTGTTAATGTTGGCATTTCAGCAGTGACAGAAAATCATTGTGTAGATTAGTATTAGCACGTGTATTTCATGTAACTCCATGGTTTTGGTAATTTTTAAAGGGGTTTGCTTATACCTCTACCTGCATTTATTTTCGCCTATAACTTTATCCTTTTTTTTTAAACTCACAAATTAGTAAGAAGTAGAAATATTTGTTGGAGACTTTACTTAGTTGAGTCTTTTTGAAAATCTGAGGGGACAGATTTTAATGTTATTTCACCTTCTTCTGGAATGCTTGGCATTCCCCGAAACCCAAGTGCAAAGCACTGTTTTCTGGTGGTGACCATACATGTTTTATTGAACTCCAGTCCCACTGCTATAATTTGTGATAAATTTCTGTCTTCTACCTGGAGCCAGTATAGTTCAAGGGCAACTTTAACTTTGTGAAGAAAAAAAAAGTTATACATTTCCTCAGACTTTCAGGTAAGGAACTCCAGGTCTAGAGCCACTCAGAGCAACTGTAATGTAAAAGGGAGCGTCTGCATGTGCCTTTGAGGAGTTTGGAGTGGCATCTGTGTGTTGGTTAGGAGCTTATGTCGAGCTCTCTGCTGTGCAGCAGAACCCTTTACCATATGCACCATTTGGTACATCTTGAAGGTGAGGCAACTAATGTGTGAAGGTAATTTTACCTGTTTGTGCTAAAAAACTCTGAGAGGCAGAGTACATACCTGAGTGCAGATTCAAGAAAGATAGTTGTGAAGTAGTAGACTTGGTTCCCTGGGCTGTGTCAAGTCTGACTATTCAGGTATTACATGAGAATTATTTACTGTATTTATCCATTGATTTTTTGACTGGTTCGTTGGTTGGGTTTTTGTTTCTCCTTTGGAGGTAGCTGGCATCTGGTTCCCAAAGACAACTTGTTTCGAAACATTTTAGAAGGGGAGCATGGTTAAGGACTTCTTGAATGTTTTGAGTCTGGATATTTTACTGTTTTCAAAATACACGTGGTAGAGAGTGCCTGCAGTGGCAGGTGCTTTTGAACTGTGAGGCTTTTAAAACTATGCTCTGAGTAACAGATCGCCATCTGATCATCTGTGATATTTGACAATTGCAGGTGGAAATGTTCCTGAAGCAGGTTAGTAAACCTGAGGAGGAAGACACGTCCCAGACAGCCACCCCTGAGGGTAAAGCAGAGGCATTGTCTGTGAGCAGCAGCGACTCAGAGGGTCAGGAAGGCGTTACTGCCACACAGAGTGTGATGCTGGACACTGAAATCCAAGAGCTGCCGTCTTCCAGTGCAGCCTGCGCAGAACCTGGAGGGAGTAACCTTGAGGGGGAGGCACAGGACGCTGCAGCGAGTGGCCCCGATGAGCAAGGAGCAGGGAGGCCAGAGCACGGCAGTGGGCGGCAGCTTGTCCCTCTGGATATTCCCGATTATCTCCAGCCAGAGACGGAGGACGTCAGCCAAGGTAAATCAGTTTCCTGCAAACTGATGAAATGAATTGGCAGTGGACTTAATACTGCCTTCCCAAGTTACTATGTCGTGCACTACTTATTTATTCTGTTAATTCAAAGAGACTCATTAGGTCTAAAGGGTCACGAAAGCGATTGAGAGCTGTTCTAGTGGAATTAGCTTATTCCTGGAATGCCAGAATCCCAGGTCTTGTCTTTAATGTTGACAGTATTTCTTTATAGATGAACAGTCATTGTTCATCCTCGACATGGTCTAACAGGTTTTCAATTCATGCCTTTTTTTTTCCTCTGCAAGGATGAGGGTGATTAACCTCAGATAGCTGCACAGACCACCAAGTTTTGGGTTCAAATGCACATTGCTGAGCTCTGGGGAACATGTGTTGTTAAAATTATTTTCTAGGATTTAAAAAAATCAGTATTATAAACTTCTGTATTTAACATGAAACAAAGGAAAGCAGGATTATTCAGGTTTTTATATATAATTTAATCTTTCCTACAGTAGCTCAGTTATGTTAGATTCCTACTGTAAAACTCTTGTCTAGATTGGTTTTTATTCATAACTGATATAAGGGCATTAGATTGGTCTCTGATCCACTTGTTTGCTCATTATGTAGAGTTTTTTGTCTTCAGTTGAAGATTAAGGCTCTTAAATAATGAGTAAACTGTTATGATTTTTAGGACTGTAACTAATCCCTTGAAATATGGGATGCTGTTTTTTAATTTAAAGCCACTTATCTTCATAATCTGGCAAACAGCAATAGAGAACATTTAGCAGTGTTTTTAAATCTTAACACTCACCTACCAATTATATTCCTAGCCTACAAGAACAGTGACTGTTAACTTTTGCAGTGTCTTCCAGCTGCAGATGAAAAAATTACTGTGAAGAACAAGGAGAAGAAAAGAAGAAGAAGGAATAAAAATGGATTGAGAACTATACCTCCTGAGATTGCTGCTGATCCAGAGCTGGTCAAGTACTGGGCACAACGCTACCGGCTCTTCTCTCGGTTTGACGAGGGAATTAAACTAGACAGAGGTGTGTTCAGTACCAAGTGTGCTGCCTTGGTGGCATAGGATGTATCCAAACCTGTGGCCCTTCTTGCAGTTTATTACTAGTTTTCTTAAAGGAGGAACACTACTGAATGTGTGTTTGCACCCATGGATAAATTCCATCCTGCTCGAGCAGGCAGGTGAATAGAAGTCGTGGACTTCAGAAGTGCTTTTATTGTGGGACACCCCTGTCTGCATTAGACATCAGCATCCCTATATTTGCTAAAGATCTTGCTGGACCCAGTTTATACTCTGTCAAGACTTTTTCAGAAACTCAATGACATTTTTCTATTTTTATATTTTATAAAATAATTTCGTGAAACTTCCAAGTATGCTGATGGATCTAGTTTCATTCTGTTTTGTTCTGACTTGCAGCAGTCACTTGCAAAGCGACTTTTTTCCATGTTTACTTGCAAACCACTTCAAATCATAAATTTATAGCTGAAAGAGGAATTAGGATTACCAGGTATTTTTTGTTTGTTAGGTTTGTAAGCCTTTCATTTCTAATGCTTTCAAAAACTTGCAGATTAATTGGCAGACCAGGTGAAGAAAATAACATGTTGGATAAGAGAGAATATATTCCTGGTTTTATTTGTTACAGAGCATAATCATGATGTATAAAGTTTTTCATATCTGTGCCAGTGGACTTGTCCTTGATAAACCAGAGCCCTCAGCACCAAGTTCAACAAAGAATATACTGAGATCGAGGCATATCAGTTTGCTTCAGTGAGACTTTGTTTGTTTAGCAAATCTCTGGACTGAGCAGACTTTATCATCTTCAAAGCTAGTATTTCCTGTCGAATGCACTAAGCCAAAATTCTTGGGGTTAATGCTGAACCTTCAGTTTTATGTGGGGCTTGGTTGTTAGTTTTTAAATTAGGTGACCTTGAAATAAGAGATGAAAATACATTTCTTCCCCTTCCTTTGCAGAGGGTTGGTTTTCTGTTACTCCTGAGAAAATAGCTGAGCACATTGCTGTCCGCGTTAGTCACTCGTTCAACTGCGACATCATAGTGGACGCGTTCTGTGGGGTTGGAGGAAATGCTATTCAGTTTGCATTGACCTCCAAAAGAGGTAAGTAGGTGTTGTATGCAGCGCATTAGTTTGTTTCTTCAGTCTTTCTTGTGAAAACATTTGGGTATGTGCTCTGTTTGTTGCTTTATTTTCTTTTTCAGTGCTTTTGTCGCAACAGCAGCTGTTCTGCTTCATCAGACTCACAATATGACCTCTCTGTTTTCAAAAAGGACCAATAAAACTGCTTTTCTATTTTAAGCCACAGTTGGATTTGTGTTGTATTAGTCAACATTATTTTTGTGTGGCATAATAGCTAGTCTGTCAGATGCTCTGGAGATCACTGGTAAAAGTGGACTTCTGTCAAAGCTGCTGCTTTTCTCAGTTGTTACTTGAAGTCTGTGTACTCAAAACCAGGTTATGTGTGAATAGTACTTAAAACACTTGAATGGAATCATCTGCAGATTCAGCAGAACCAAGTACAGAAAAGTGATGATAACTTCATGGTAGTCTAATGCCAGCTAATGAAATTGTAGTGAAATGTTGAGAGTACTTTCTGTAAAAACATTTCCTGCTAGATACCAGTTGATCTAACTCTTCTGAGTCTTGTTTGAGCAAGACAAATGGTAGTTTCTGCTGCATTAAATTTGGTAGGCTCTGATCCAATCTATAAATCTCACTTGGCTTTTTGTATTTCCTGGCTAAATTTTAATTTCTGTTATTGTGTACTATTCTTGTATCATCTTTCTTGGGCTGCATTGGTGCAGTTTTTTAAACTCTAATTTCAGTACAATGTGACCAGCCACAGATAAATGTTTCTCCTTAACAAAGGCGAAGAGTAAGTTTCTAATTTACATCATTGAAGTTGTCAGGCTCCTGCCAAACCTGAGGCAAGAAGGACTTCCTCTCTTCGGCAGCCAGTGCCGTGTCCGGTCCTTGAGCTGCGGTGCGGGGTTGTCACAGCAGTCAGTGTCTGACTGGGGTGACCTGCCGGCGGTCGGGTGGCATTCCCGGTTCCCGTTAATCCCTGTGTTCTCCATCTCTCGTGGGCAGTGATCGCCATTGACATCGATCCCGAGAAGCTGCGGCTGGCGCGCCACAACGCGGAGGTGTATGGCGTGGCCGAGCACATCGACTTCCTGTGCGGGGACTTCATGGCGCTGGCGGCTGGCCTGCGCGCAGACGTGGTGTTCCTCAGCCCACCCTGGGGTGGGCCCGACTACGCCACCGCCGAAATCTTCGACATCCAGACCATGATTTGCCCAGATGGATATCCTTTCCAAGTTATGCCTTGTGGTGGATTTACCTCTTTCCTCTCCTCCCTCTGTTCCCACGGGAACAGTTGGCTGACTGGCCCAGCAGCTGGAGTTCCGTATGCAACCCATTTGTTTAGTCCTCTTCCCCGCCTAAATTTAAATATTTTAATTTTTTATTACCAAAAAAACCAGTGATGAGTTTTTCCTGAAAGCAAAAAATCCGTTAGACACTTGAGTAACTTCTCAACTTAAAGCACTAATGCAGCAGTTTTAACTTCTTTGTATTATTTTATTAAATACCCTGAATAGCCATGTGGTATATATCTATAGATATAGATAATAACTGGTTGTGTGAGCTATGACCTTGTCATTAATTCCACTTTTTAATTGATTTATAAAGGGAATATCTTATTTTAAATGTCTTACTAATACTGTTCTCAGTCATAGCACCTGCCCATGACTTGGGAAATCACAGAAGAGTGCAAGGAAAATATTAATTCTTTTAATTAATATATAGAATTCCATACTAGTTTATTAACAATGATATTGAGCACTCATTCATCTGGGAAGGTATTAACATAATAGTTTCATCATATGTGAAGTGTGGGGTTTCTTTTGGCCGAAAATAATCTAATTTGTTCCCCTTTTTTGCTAAAATGTAGCCATATTTGTAAGAGTGTGAAAATCTTCATATGCATGTGTGAGAGATTCCACAAAATGGATTTAAAAACAAAAGTAAACCAAGTGTATTAGCTACAAACTCCATTCAAATTTCTCAATTACTTCTCTGTAGTTTGGTTAAATTTTCATTAAAAGTGAGTATTGGGGGCTTTTTTCTACTTTCTAGGGCACTAATGGTGAAATAGAGTTTCTGCATTTAGACAGTAATAATGTCTACATTTCAGAAGAGAATCCTACTCACACACTCAGAAGACTAACTGTAATTTAACTGCATAATAGCTGAAATTGAGACATACTTTCAAAATTAATGAATATAAAGACACTATTCCTTCCCCATTCTTGTTTTTTCCTTTACTGGCTTCTACATTTGAAATTTTCAGGCTCTCCAAGAAGATCACCAGCAATATTGTGTATTTTCTGCCTCGGAATGCTGATATTAACCAGGTGTGTTACTGGATGAGGTCTTGGTAGTGAACAAAATGCTCAGCTAACTTAAATATTATAAGCACATACGTAAGATTTTTAAGTCTATTCAGCTGAATGTGGGGTATTTGGGGTTTTTAAATTTGACCCTTGTGTTAAGTGATTTCTGTGTTTGCAGAACATTAGGTATATTTAGAAAGGAGAGTAGATTATTTCCGTGGTTTTGACAGTTTCTTGTTAAGGTAACAGAATGGAGTTTATTACAGAAGTTTCAAAGCCAATTGCCAGACAGATACATCATTATAAAAATATCAAAACCCGATATATTTTAACCAGCTCTCACAATCTGATGAGTTGGTGAGTCCCAGACTTTCATGGCTTTCAGTTTATGAAGGAGTTGCAGGAAATTACAGCCTGCAGTCACTGCTCTCACTGATGAGTAGATCAGACACAAATGTCACACAACCGGGGTGGTACTGATGATGTCCACACAGGTGTGTGGTTCCATATGGGCTGCTTGCATTGCAGTGATTCATGATAAGCACAGAATTTGTGGCACTGGTGTGGGTTTTTTTGTATTAGAGATTTTTGGTAGAAGTTTTTTTTTTTTTAAGCAGTTATGTGACTGACAGTTCCCCCTGAGTGTCTGGTTTAGTTTCCTCTGTGTATTTTCTATGCTAATTATGTTTTGTAGCTTTTGGCAAAGAAGGGAGCAGTTCTCATCTGCAAGATGCCACAGGACTTCCCAGGACTTTCTCCTGCTTTTCCAAAAGCTGTATCTGACTTAGAACAGGCAGGGTGTCAAGCCATGTGGTGGCTTGTGCAGTTGTTGGTGGCAAACAGCTGGCTTGAGAAACAGGCTGAAATTCACATGGCCTGACTATTAGCAGACTCTAAGCCCACATTGTGCAGAGCACCATTGGTTTGGCAGGTGATGATTCAGTCCCTTTTTGATTTCAGGCTGGGGAAATGTCAAAGTGGCTTACAATTTTTTGAACAGGACCTTAATTTTAGGTGGAGTTTCTCTAATTTCAACTTCTTACCACTGCATTTTATCAAATGTTTCATTTCCATGATGAAGAGTGACCTTAGCAGTTTCCTACTCTACTCATGAGCTCTTTTTACTCAGTTTATAAATGGCCAAAGGCATCTGCATTTCACTTGTGTTTCCACAAAAGCATCCAAGAGTACTCCCCACCGGCCTGCCCCTTTTCCTACAGAAGAGCTCAGCTCATCTATGTGATTGAGACAGGCGTCCTGCCACTTCTACGTCTTGGTGCAGTTGGCTCTGAATGATGTTGATGTAACATCCATGGGTTTGGCTTTACACAGATGGCTGGAGAGTAACAGCTGTTGCTCAAAACAATGGCTTAGGTGTTAAAAGTAGGAGGCTGAAGTCCTGGGTTCATTTCTGTTCGGTGTTCCAGGCTACGTGCTCAGGAAGAGAAATCAGCTCCTCATGCCTTTCTTTAGAAACTGTGTCAATATAAGAAAAAACCCCTAAAGGTTGATGATCTGAGAGGGGGAAAGTGGATGTGAATCTAGCCCACTGTTTAGGGAAATGTCTTCATCCTGTGTGGACAAAGGTGTGGCAAACATGACTGTTCCAAACCTGACCTTGGTGGATACTCTGGTCCACAGGAGACTGCTTATGGATTTGGCTACCAAAATCTCTGGCTGTATTTAAGAATGAAGTTACTGGATTTACTGCCACTTCACTTCCAGGGCTGTGAATCTCCAGCAAAATTAAAAAAAAAAAGTCTGTCAGTTAGAAGCAACCTTGCAGTAAAAATAGTGTTTAACCATTAGTTAAGGTGGTTCAAATTTAATGAAAAATACGTACTTCTTATGGAAGATAGCTATTAGATCACTGTTAGATAGCTAACATAGAATAGGGGTATAGGGATCCTTCTGGTGGAGTGAAAGCAGGTGATAGCTGACCTTGACCAGCTGTGTCAGAGGACTTGGTGTTCATTGCCTTATTGGGGGACAAGGTACCCAGCCTGGTTCCACGTGATTTTATTGCAAAAACAGCTCTTATTACTTCTGCAGGCATGACCACTTCTGTGTAGAGTTGGTCTTGTAGAGAGAAATGAAGTTCTTTGAATTCCCTTAAAAATTGAACCGAGCTTAGGTCAAAGAGAAGTGAGCTTTTGTACTTCTGCCTCGAGAGGGAGCAGCGAACCAGTGCAATATGGTTGGTTCATTTAGAAGAAGTGTAAAAACATTTGCCTGAATTGCATCAAATCTCATTGTTTACAAACATATATTTGTTAGAAGATTTGTAATGTGTGCAGGTCTGTTTTTAGGTTGAATTAATCTTTCACAATATTCTTTCTAGTTAAGAATAATTAGGAATAACATGTGTGTGTGCACATACATTAAAAAATATGTGTGTTTATTACTGCTTGTTATGTAGTTCATAAATGTAATTTATGAAGTGTTTAGCAAGCTGTGCTCTGCCTCACTGGGCAGAGTGGGAAGTGTGTACTCACCTCTGGGACGAGGAGTCATCCCAGGTAGTCCAGCCTCTTTCACAGACACTTTTCCGTACCACATAATACTTCTGTATCTTACTATTTGCGGCAAAGAAGGAGGAACCTGCGATTTGTTGCTGTAGGACCTTCTTGTTAATGGTGGAATCTATTCTTTTCATCTCATTGTAGAAGTCGTACTCAGTTACTGTCGGTCTCTCACTGGTGGTCAGAATGTTGTCAGGATGCATGATGGCTCCCCCCAATAAACTGGTGAGCCTAAAATTTTGGTGACCTGGTCTGTTGTGAGACAGATAACCACATCAGCATCTTTACCAGCCTAGCCAGGTTTGGGAGACAGAGTAATGAGGAATCAGGAGTTTATTACTTACCTTGCCTGTGTGTGGTTAGCAGCTCAGATACTGTATTGTGCCGTAGTGATTGTTTAAAACTTCACCATGCTTTGAAGACAGGCATACTGTTGTTTGTGGTAGCTGTGCCCCATTTTGTGAAATTGTGCTGTTGTTGGAGCTTTTGCTGTTGTAAATGTTGATGTCTCAGACCTGGCTTATACTTCAAGTACTGCCAGAATACAGGAATAGCTTTTTGTTTCTTGTCTAGTGTAGAGTAGTTTCATGAGCCTAGGATTAAGCAAAGTGTTCTGGACCTTGATAGTCCTACAAAAAACACACATTATGCCAGTACTTTCCTTTTTTCTTGTCTTTGTTCCCACCTCATCTCCATCAATCATTTTGAGAAAATCTGGGGTTAGACACCGAGGCCTTGTTCTGTCTGCAGTTCTACTGCCTGGATGGAAAAACAGTTGCTGTGTTTTTGTTTGTGAAGATCCAGTTGTTAAAAATGACTGCTCAATGAAGGGAGTGTAAAGATGGGTAAAAACACCTTTCTTTATTTGAATTCTCTTTTAGCTATGATTTTAAACTGGAGACCTAGCCAGATGGCACCTGCCAAGCAGAGTCATCTTTATTTAGGAGTAAATAGAACAATGAGCAAAGCAGAGAGTGAGCGGCCAGGAAATTAAGAGAGGTTAATTTGATAGTATTTTTAAGATGCTTGGGTATTAGGGGAGTTGGCAGGTAAAAGACTGTGGGTTGATGTGTTTTGCAGGCTGTTAATTTCTGAGGGAATGTAATTGCATACACTTCAGCTGTGACCGTTGTGTTAATGACAACAGCTTTTAAGCAGCCCACTTTAAACTCATGTGTATTTTCTGTCCTTGATAAAAGAGAAAGCCAGAAGCTACCCACAGCATACACCAAGCCAGAGTGATATTTCTGAACTTCAGTTTTCCTAAAGCTCATAGTGCTTGAATACTGAATTGTAGTTTGCCCATGCAAAGTTTGAAAAAAATAAATAAATATCTGGCCTGTCAAAGGGTGGCAGCACTACTGTGACTGTGGCATAATTCACCTGCATACCTGTACATTTTCAGAAATGCTGCCTGAGAGCATTTCATTTTATTATGTTCAATATAAAGAATACCATTGCCTTCTTTTCCAAGTGGGTTGGGTTATGTTACCCTTAGCTTTTAGGTTGGATGCAGGGCGAGGGGATTCTTCATTTTACTAGTATTCTATAAAATTAATTGATTCACAGTGTCCTTGTGTGACTGCCTATCAAGTTAAAAAGCTTGTATTTCTCATACCTCAGAAAACCTTCTAGGAGGGGAGAAAAAATGATGATAAATTTTTCGTCCATGGTTATGTTAGTTGGTAGCTGGAACAGATAGGAAGTTACTTTACTAAAGAAATTTCAGTATGATTAAAAAAATCAAAAAAGCTCCACAAGACCAGCAGGAAAACCTTCAAGTTCAAAAATACACCTGAATAATATAAAGGAGGTTTACACCTCAAGCAGCTTGTGCTCCTGAAATGATCTTCTATATTTGTTTCTCTTTTCATATTTTCTTTTCTGATGTCTCCTTTCCAAACCTGTTGGCTGCTTTTTTGATGTGTTGTGGCTGTAGCTGTGGACTCTTTTTAGAGTAGTCACTGAACTGAAGGATGAAGCATCCAGGCAAGAGGGATGCAGGGAGGTGTTAACGGAACTTGCAACCTTTACCTCTGCCTAGGGACAGCAGCACAGCAAAGGAGGCAATACCTGTCCACCCAAGTAATGTGGGTTTGGGCTAAAGAATAAACCAGGATAAGGAGAGTTGCCAGCAGGGAATCATCGTATGTACAGAGGAAAATGCAAAATAAAGAAACTGTGGACTAGTCAAGTTTTTAAAAGAAATTAAGAAGCCTTTCTGTATTCACCATTGTAGTGCGCTGCAAAAACAGGAGGTGTTTGTCGGTATCTCTAAAAATAGCTGAGCACCTTTGTTTTTCTCAAAGCATCATTCCTCATCCTGCTGTTATTTTTAGAGGGTGTCCCTTTGCCAGGCCGGCACCTTCTGAAGCTTGGTGTGTGGCAGCCTTCCCTCACTACACCGTCAGGGCTGACTGAGCCCTGCTGAGGAAAACTTGGCAACTCCTACGTAATTAAATTTGCAACCTTCAGCAATTTACAGCTAAGCATTGTCACAGAGGATTTGCATTTCTCTCCTCTGAATATCGGGTGGTTTAAAGAGCATACAGTATCAGATCTGTCGCTGCAGAGCCTATTCCCATGCGTTTATTTAAATTTTTGTCACCTTTGGGTTTAATAAATACTTTTAGTCGTCGTTTGAAATTAGTCATAGTTGTCCTGGGTTTAACACTTAGAGACCAGACACAGCATATGTACATTCTCAGCTGTCCTTTAGTGGACACCACCCATCGGTGTAGGGACGTCTTTTTTTACTTGGTCTTCTAAGAGAAATATTTAGTAAACACTAGTGTTTAATATCAGTGCATTAGTCATACTTAGATATGCTAGTGACACAAACTGTGCCCAGAAAGCAGGCGTGCATAACCCCAAGACAGTAATTTTAATATTCTTATATTAAGTTGACTAATCCAATTAATATTTTAGAATACTTAAGTAACATCAGCTATAAAGTGCAAAGCCTCTTAATGCTTTCTGGAAGGGACATTCCAGCTTCTGTTCGTAAAAAATTAAAAGTTAACATCTTCCTAGAAAAACTATGGATCACCCCACAGTGCTTTTCGGATTTCAAGTAAGAACAGAAGTTGTAAAATTAAAATTCCTGATCACTTGCCAATTTCAGATTCTTGTGCTATTTATAAGTCAGCCAGCCTCTGTTTTTTTACTTAAGTGGCAGGTTCCTCTCTGACAAGAACGCAGAGTGTTTTTTCCTATCACCAGAAGTTGAAGGATGAAGAAACTGCTCACACTTTTGTTTTTGTCTGCAGAAACAAAAAAATGAAAAGAGAGAAAATAAAACCAAAACAAAAAAGTAAATGCTTGATTTAGATAAGTGTGGCAGTTTTCTGGGCAAATCAGTAAAGGTTCAAAGTGTAATTTAAATTAATCTGTTAGTTTCTCTTGATAGCAGGCTGGTTTTTTGCTCGCAGAAAAAAAAAGGAAGTTCAGCATGTTTATATTTAAACCTTGACTCTGCACGACAGAGTCAAGTCTCAAGGGGCTTTAGAAGTGTTAATAACACAGTCTGAACTTAAAGTTTCAGCTGCTAACATCATCTCCGTTTAAAGATCAGTTAAAATCTACTGGAGGCTTGTAGACCCTGGTAATTTTCTGTCTGCCCAGGAAGTTTCCCTGCATGGGGAACTGTAGAAATAATTTTCCTGCAGCAGCCTGGGGGAATGGCAGCACGGAGCAGAACTGGCTGTGGAGCATGGACCCCCCCACAGGACAGGTCCTCAGGGTCCAAAGTGGAGGGGAAAAAAGCAGACAATGCTCAGTTTTGCTGTTCGTCCTTCTGGCTGTGCGGTCTCTCCTGATGAGGAATTGATGGCCTGTGAGCCGTTATCCCTCAGAGGCATTGTACAAGGCATCCTGAGTAGGAACAGGAGAGGGGAGAGTATTGCATGCTCCAGTCCAAAATGCAAAGTCTGCTGTGAAGTGTTGTCTGTCTGTAATCGTTAAGCATTAAAGGTGTGCACTGGGCTCAGTCAACAGAGCATGAATGGTGAAATTCTCACTCCAGTGATCGTAAACACAAAGCTGGGACTGGCGCTGCCTGACGGGCTCCCCGAGCCTGCAGAGGCATTGCTGCCCCAGCCTTGCCCTCAACGCTGCCTGCAACTCCAGTGCATACAGCAGCTTTTTCTTTGGCTGCAATAATAAGAACAACAAATTGTGACTTTTTTTGTGAGTTTCTCTGCCTGCTTGGGGGTTGGTTTTGTTTGCGTTGTTCCCCTCCACCCTGCCATTCTTCAGTGCAACCTTTATGCTTCCTAATTCTAATTACTAAAAGTGGTTTTACTCTTCCCCCAAAATTTGGGATGTGACACCTTTCAAGCAGTTTATTGCTTGCTTTTTGCCACACCTGGGTGTCTCAAATGCCAAGTACCCCGCAAACCAGAGTTAAGCATCTCTTGCCTCAGTACAGCATGTCAAGGTATGAGTATTTCTCTTTGGTTCTGAAATCCTCTTGTTTTTGTGATTTGGATGAGTGGGGTTTTTCAGTCACAAGCCACTTCTGTGAGTAAAAGGAGACATAAAAAGAGGATCAGAGTCATTAGCTGCCAAGGAATGTTTTCCACCGGTATTAACAGAGCAGAGATAATTTTTTGTGATCGTGCGAATTAAAAGGTTTGCCTCTTTTCCTGGGCATTGATTGGTTTACTTTTTGTTCTTTGTTTTTTAGGTGGCTTCCTTAGCAGGGCCAGGAGGGAAAGTTGAAATAGAACAAAATTTTCTCAATAACAAACTGAAGACAATAACAGCTTATTTTGGTGATCTAATAAGGCATGACATCTCCTGAACTCTGCGTGGATTCTTCCAACCCCATCTTCCCTGATTGCTGCTTTGCTTAAGCTTTTGTACAGCTGCCTGGTCAAAAATGACTTCAAGCCATTTTCCACTTTAAATTCTGTTTACAGAAATTGGTTCTGTTTATTGCTACTGTCAATAAATGTTTTATAATAATTTTGACAAAACTGTAAATGTAGAAAAGCTGTGAATCTATGAAGAAAGATCTTTACAAAATGCAGTCTCTCAAGGTTCAAGCCCAACCTGTGGGCGTGGGGTTCAGGATTTCTTTGTAACTCTCACATGTGCTACTTCTGTGCTTGCTCTGGTTTTGAGCATCCAGAGGGTCAAGAAGAGTAGCCTAGAAGCCACTGGGGTCAGGAGCTGCTGTCTGTGCTTGAGAAGCAAAAGCATCCGAACACCAGGTGGAACTAGAGGGTCAGGTGCACCACGAGAGGTTAACCCCAGTCCACCTCTCTCTCCCCATGCTCTCTGAGAAACCTTTTCAGGTTTGCGTTGCAGGATTAAGGTTCACGTTAATGCCAGTGAGTGCTCTGGCTTGTTGCAGCTCAAAGAGAGAGCTGGGTGTGTTTGTGTCTGGAGGTGGGACTCTACCCTCTGGGTGTTGTCATTGCATTTTAATTTTTATCTCCTTGCATTGCTCTTCATTGCAAAGATACTTTGGAGAAACCTTCTGCCTGGAGGTTTGTATCAGTAAGCAGACGGGTTTCTGTCCCTACTTTTTTCTAGGCCTTTTGGATCTTTGCAAAGGCTTCAGGGAGGGCAGAAGGAACCCAGCTTTTCCTGGTGAGAGCTCTCTGCTCCCACTTGTAGTTTGGAGGGAAGAGTGTCTTTTGTGCAGTTCTCCAAGCAGAAGAGGCAGGTGAGAAGTGTCTAGGGCGTGGCTATGGTGCTCTCACTGAAATACTTTTACATTAAGTCCCCAAGCTCAATGTTGAGCTTGTTTTTGAGGTAAGAGTGTAGGAATAATAATTTCTAAGATAAAGTAATGCTGCTTCTCCTCTACTTTGAGTGCAGCAGGATGCTGAGGGCAGCAGAAACTAAGCACTAAAGCACGCATTAGAGCTATCCAAGAAAACTAGAATAACTATAGAATAACCAAATAAGAGGTTCTCGTTTCCCCATTAAGGAATGAAATCCAACTCTTCAAAACACTTAAAGAGACCAAAGTGTTTGTGTGCATATGGATTGTTATGACTCAGAGCAAGTTTGCAGTGCAGTAAAATAACGCTTGGGAAATAGCTTCTTTCTAGCTTTGCTGTCAGTCCAGAGCCAGCAAGTGCTAAACTGTTACTGTTATATCCATGCTTCATGTAAGGTATTTCATGAAGATACTTTGGCTAATTTGGATCACTGCATTTTGCCACAGTGCTACAGCAAGGAACAAGTCTCATGCTGGCTCTGCAACAGTATTTAAAGGGAATTATTAAGGAAATAATATTTCTTGGAAGTTTCCTGTTAGGTTGTAGGGGAGTTTGGCAGGAGTGCTAATATTACAGGAGCTCTAAACCTACTGTGGCAGTGACATGTGAATGTAATAACACTGTTAGATTTTCACTACAAGCTACAAACAAAAATCCAAAAAAGTCATGAGGCTGAATGAATAATAGGTTAATTTATACTGTGTAGGTCACAGTACTCTGTACACTAAAATTTTACTGTATTTGGCTTATTTCTGCTTGTAGAAATCCACTTGTCTTATTACTTGGTCCTCTTCCCTAAAGTTAAGGAGATGCTTTAGAAGCATTTTGAGATCTTGCTGATGCTACTCCTATAAAAGGAAGCTCTGAGGATGAAATGCCTGTGAATTTACATTAACCTTCTGGAAAGTAGTTAGGTTTTGTTCAATGCCCAGTATACAAAATGTGGAAGCTAAAATATAAAAGGTACAACATTTACCCATTTGAATGTTTACTTCTAGTATAATGAACTTAATGGTAAAAAGGAGCAATTTCGCAAAGGTCTCTGCTGAGCTTTGCAAGCACATGGAGTATCAAAAGCAGAAGAATATCTTTGTTCTTAGCTGTTCCTCTCTCTAACCAAGAAGGACAAAAGGGGGTTTTTCGTTTTGTGTTTTTTTTTTTTTTTTTAAATAAAACTTGAAGTCAGAATACACTCTGCTGGGTTGTGATAAATGTTTGCCCTCACTTCCCGCTTGCACAGAACTGGTGGAGTTCCCCAGGGCTTTGAATCTACCAGTCTGTTAAGCCTAAAGTACATCTGTGAGTACTTTCAGTTTTTTGTTAATAATTTCAACCAACACTTCATGGAAGAGAGCTTCAGTCATGACTGGCTGTAAAATGTTATTTTGCTTTATACTGGAGAAAAAAGTTAACATGGGCTGAGACACTGTTAAATTTCTGGGCAGCTCATGGCCTATGTTTTAATGCCTTTTTGGAATTTAAATAGTATTTTGTAAATTGTGCATTGGGCTACAAAGAAGTTACATTGCTACTGCAAATACTCATAGAACTTTGATATTTTACCCACTGTAAGACACAAAATAAGCTACAGCAAAAATGCAAATTTTGTTTTTGAAGTTAAATAATATTTGGACTAAATGCAGTAAATACATACCGAGTTCTACTTTCCAGTACACTCTTGAGTCCCTAATCTCTTTAGGTTTATCTTAATCAAGCCCATTAGTTTCTTTTTCTGGTGTGTGGCATGAAGTGAGGGAAGATGAAGTTAGGCCCATTGCAAGGCTGAAGCTTAATTGCAGGTTCAGTGGGACCAGAGAAGAGCATCAGCAGGGCTGAGCAACTATCTCTTCGTGGTAGGGCAGCACTGCCCTTCTCTGAATGAGGCCCCATTAGTGTTAAGAGAAAAAATTAACTGTTCCATGAAATTTTCATGTACAGGTTTTAGAAAATCTTCCCCAAGTGTAGTGTTTCTGAAATAACATCTGGGTCTATATGTGCAACTCAGAGGTTATATAAGCAAATTAATGTTACACCACAATGACCATGGTAACATTTAGCAGAGGGAAACCCCCTAAATAGCAGAAGGAAAAAATTACTTGCAATAACTCATTGAACGAATCAGTAGAAAATTGGGTTATTTTCACTTGGTTTGCACTTTCAGCTTTCATATGCCTCATAGTCACCATTTGCTTCAACTGTCCTCCCCTTGTACACAAATTTTCTCACCTCCAACTACCAAGAAAGGGGGGTAATCCTGTCACTTAATGTACAGTGGTTTACTGTTGGTAGTCTAGCCTTTCCAACACAGGTATCTTAGTATTCCTGGTACTTGAGTATCTTGGTGAGGTCCAGAGTACTTAAAAAAAGTTACTTTTTAGTGGTGAAGAAGTTTCAGATTTCTTTATGAAGGCAGAAGAGATACTTTGTAAGTGTGTGTTGCAGTGGCAGAGGCCTAAATGCTCTAAAGCCAAGCTTGAAATCAATTCAGACCCTGTCCTGTTTCAGCTGTCGGACAATGAAGCTGTCGAGTCACTCAGCCTGCTCCACCTGGGCAGAGTATTAGGAATATGCACGCACCAGCTAAGTACATGTAAGAGTGATGCTGTGTTGATTCAGTTAAATGAAATCCCCCAAACACCCCAATTAATTCATACCCAAAACCCCCCCAAAAAACATTAAAAATGCCAAAAAATCCTTGTTACTTGGGCTTCTGGAGGAGGCTGCAGAAGCCACCGCTAGCTGAAAGGAAGCAATAGGACTGGCTAAAGCCAGCTGAAGTGACTGAACCTAGTGAGGCTGGAGATTCACCCAGGCTCTGAAGATCGGAGCTGCAACCACACAGGGAGGAGGCAGGAGGGAAGGCTGTCTGCAAACGGGGCTTGTACCCCCCAGGGTTTGGTTTCTGCCTCTACTCAGTGTGGTCCTGTGGTGTCTCTTAGCAACACCTGAGGTTTTGGCAGTGCCTGTTGAGGCTGTGAGCAGGGCTGTTGCCCAGGGCGGAGGTGAGGAGAGCAGCAGCCCACCTGGGAGCCCTGGCAGCACTGGGCTCTGCTCAAGGGTTTCCTCTCCCAGGGGAATTCCCAGTCGAGCTGGGTACACAGCTCTGCAAAACACTCCCTGCAACATCCCCACAGCCTAAGGGTCAGCCCTGGATTTCTCTATATAGAGACCCAAGGATCAGGTCACAACAGGGCATCAGGGAGTGTGGTTTTGCTGCCAGCCCCTTGTGGACCCTTCTTCAAGTCTCATGCAAATGTATTTCCTGAGCTCTTGCGTTCCACACGTCTCTGAGGTCTTAGCCTGCCACGTTGCAAAGTTCCAAAATCAGAGCAAGTTCCAAGGTGCTTCCCCAACAGCACAGGCTTTACTGAAAACCCAAAACACTGCTCTGGGTTTCTGGCTCTCAGACTGCTGAGGGAAAAATAATGCTGTTGGAGGCAGTCTGGGTTGATGACAGCGCAATTCTTCCTATCTCTGTGTTCCTTTACACATTCTGTTCCTTTTTCTCAAGGTTGTGCTTCAACCTTCTTGTGAAACCCCTGTGGTTTATTAGAGGAGTGCAATGGCAGCACTAGAGCTTTAGCGCTGTGTAAACGTGAGTACAGGGGCTCACAGTGCGCCTTCGGTGTTTGGGAACTAATGAAATGCCTTTCCCTGGCATTTTGTCCTAAAAATATGGCCAAAGAATGGACACTAAATAGGATAGGCCTCTGCACAGTTATCACAGGTGGATGCAGATTGAATAAATGCATTTATCGCATCAGTGCTCTACTACCTAGCCCTCTGGGGGGGTCTTTCACATTGTCACAGTGTCAGATACTGTGATGGTAACGGTGGCAAGAGCTTTTGTGAAAGGCAGTATTGTGATCTGACAGCAAAACCTGTCCTAAGGTATTCATTAAATTGTTCCAGGCACCGGGACAGCCTATGATTATGTCAAACAGGGGAGCAAATTGTACGCTCTGCTTTCCCGGTATGCAAGAACTTAATCTGAAAGTCTGCCTGGGAAGGTTAAACACAGACAGCTTTGTTTAGGAGAACTCCAAACTGGCAGAGCCCGTCGCCCCAGAGGGTCACTTGTAGGGGACTGCCTGTGCCAAACGTCTGTGCTGGTGTGGGAATGCTTTCCATGGATGCAGGTTGCAGCTGAGCTTGTCCAAGGGGTTCCCTCAGATGTGAGAACATTTGGGTGTTCCCAGCAGATGCAATGCTATCTGTAGCTCAGGCTCACATCTGTGCTTCTGGAAAGTGGTCCCCAAAACAGAAGCTGGAGTTCCCCAGGAAGCAGCTGCATGAGGAACTCTGGGCTCCTCCTGCAGGAGAAACCACGGTCCAGGAAGTGTTTAATGCTGGGTTTTGACACTGAAAAGGCCAGTTCTCACAAGAAAAATGAGCCTTGTGGGAGTTCTAGACCTTACACAGAAATTACCTACCAGGGTATTCATTAGCCCTGCCAGGAAGAGGTGCTGGTAGAGTCAGGTTTGAGAACAACCCTTGTGCTCATATAATGCAGAGTGGGACACCAACATGCAAGGTCTCCTGGTGGCTCAAGAGTGAGCCAAGTACTGGGAGCAGGACAGAGCAAAGGGCCCACAGGGCTGTGTTCAGGCTGCAGAGCTGAATGCCATAGTGCCTGGATTGTGGCTTCTACAAGACACACTGCTTTTGTCCACTTTTGCTTCTTGCTGCCAAGTTTTGTGACCTTACTGGCAGTATTTTTTTCCTGCAGCTTGTAAAGAACATTGTTTGAAAAAAAACCCCCAACCTTCACCTAAAAATAAATCTGTAGTCCTTGCAGTTAAAAAAAAAAAAAAATCCCAATAAAACAGCTGACATAAAAACAAGACCTGGATGCATTACAATAGTTCAGAAATCAGATAAGAATGTCCAAAATGTAACTAATTTTAAATTGCTTTGTAGGCAGGTTCATCTAATGTTTTGGCCTGAGGCATAGAGGTAGCAGCTGACATGACTTTTCAGCATTTTGGATTGACCATGCTGCTTGTCCCTGCTGCTGCTCTGATTTATCAGCTTTGTTTAAAGATCAAAGCATTTAGTAGAAATAAGTTGAAGTTGGAAACAGTCTGACTTCTTGCATGTTTATTTTCTCTGTTAATGAGAAGAATGACCTAATCCAAAATTATTGTCACTTTTTCTAAAAATTCAAAGTGAAGAAATCATTTAGTTGCTTTGCAAGTAGAAAAGCAGGTCAAAATTGGATGCAGAGACTGCAGAATCAAGGTCTGCCAAGAAGAATCCAATCCAACTGGCAAAATCAACAGTCCAGATAACTAAGGGAGGAAAAAAAAAAAAAGAAAGAAAAAAATAACTATGCCAGCACAGAAGATGCAAAAATGCCTAGAAGGTTCATGATCTCAACTCAGCCCAGAGAAAGAACCAGCAAGGAGCAGCTGTTTGACAGCTCCAAACCATGAGGGAAGTGAACGTGAGTATCTGGCCAGCTCAGAGCATGTTGACAGACATGATAAGTGACAGGGATTAGGGACCTGGGAAAACTTCCAGGAGAAGAAATTCCAAGGAGCAGTGGGTCCCGTCTTGGCAGTCACCTGTTTGGGTGAGAAATAAAAAGAGACAGAATTTACAGATCACAGTTTTTCTGGTCCTGCAAAAAGTTCATGAGTTTTAGGAGAGGAAGAAGAAGCAGATTGTTGTGCCCAGGCTATTGCAGGTGCTTGAGGGATTGCCTGGGAGCAGACCTGGATTACTGCACAGTTTTTGCTTGTGCTAAAGATGCTGCTGCCCTGCACTGCTGCGGGACCATCGTCAGCAAACTGGAATGGAAAAAATCCATGGCAACTTGCAGTAACTTAGATAAATCAGGATTAAAAAAAGATCAAATTCCTGCTGGAGTCCAGGTTGTGTTAAGCAAACACTGCCCCTTCCTTTCCTCTCTTCATCTGTAATAAGAGTTTTGTATTGCCTTTGGGCTGTGAAGGGATCTTTATTTTTCATTTACTCAAGAAAAGGAATCCGATGACCTTGGTGACAGCTATCAAGTAATTTTTTTGAGACCACATGCTGAGTGGCAATGCTAGGATCCCCACCAGTACTATCAATTTCCACAGCTTACTGCTGAGCAGCACAAGCTGCTCCATGCTGGCCACAGCAGGACTCTCAATCCTTGTAGCACACCAGGCAAACTGTATTTTAAAGAAAAATACCACAGATGCTTCAACTGGTAAGCCTGGGAGCCAGCTGCCCTGTGCTGGGGGTAAAGAATAACTGGCCAGTGTGACCAGAACAGGCTGCAGGGTGGTACCAAGTACCCTCTTTACAGCATCTGAAACACTTCAAGGTCCCCATGGGTCTCTGAAGAAAGCCAGGGGAAGGAGGCAGTGGAGCCAGTGGCCAGCCCCCATCTAGGCAGGCTAGGATCTGCACTGTCCTTTCGTGGTTAGATCTTGATTAAAAACAAGTCAAAATGTGTCTGGGCCTTAGATAATGGCACTTACCTTCTGGGGGGTGAGAACTTAGTGTTCTGACCATCGGAGAAAGTAGCAATGCTGCAGTTTGCTGCTTGCACTGTAAAATGGATTTGCCAAGAGCATGGGGGGTTAACACAAAGAGCTGCAAGTAAACAATAGTGCAGTAAGTAAGAAATGTGTAAGAAGTTTTGAAGTCGTGACTTCTTGCTGATACCTGGTTTTTCTAGCTGAATGCTTGCTTGGTACCATGGATGGCATGACCCTCAAATCCCTTCCTTGTAGCCAAGGAGAGATTCCCAGTCTTCTTTCTTTTTTATTGCCTTCCTATGAGGGCAACACAGATTCCAATCCCAAAATCAGTGTCCAGCCATGTCGGAGAAGTTACTACAGCTAGGTCCCAGCAGCCTGGGAAGGGAGCTGCAGAGGAAAGCAGCCAGTGCAGAGACCCATGCAGCCACACATCTCTGGTTTTGTCACAGACCAGCTCTAACTCACTCCTGTGGGTCGCATGCACGTTGATGGTTGGAGTGACCTGACTAAGTTTCCCCTGGCAGGAATCCGGATCACACACTCCAGGGACTGTGCAGCAATGGGAGCCACAGTAAGGGGGGCAAAGACAAAATTATTTTAAAAATGTGATTGTGATCCAAATTAAACTACCAGCCTGGAGATACTAGAGATAATGGATGCCTTGCCCAGTGCCTTAATTCAGGGCCTTACGGGTGACTGAACCCCACCCAGCTCAGCATCCCAACACTCTCTAGCTGGGAGAACTGGCAGGCCAACTGCATCTAAAATAGAAAGAAAATCACTGCTAGCTATTTGTCCTCTCCGTATTTGTCTGTCTGTCTCTACAGGCAGCAACTGAACAGTTCTATTTTGCATATCAATATCATTTCACTTTTCTTTCACTTAAAATTTGTTTCAGTTTGAGGTGGCTGATGTCAGGCTGGCTGGCAAACTACCAGTATCTCACTCTCTAGGGAACAACAGTCCCAGGTGAGACTGTGCAAGCAGGGGCCACCAGCTGCAGGCAAGATCCAGCAGGGCATCCTGCTGCAAGCTGTGAGGGCTAGTTTGAAGCAGCAAAAGGCAACTGGGAACTGGAGTAAGGCTGGCACAAACCGGGACAGGGAACACCCAAATCCTGGAGGCTTCCAAAATTATGATTATTTTCTGTCCTTTCCATGGCATTTTCTATGGACTAAATCTATATGTCATGTCATGTGAGAGCTACAGATATGCTACCCACCCTTACAGATGTTGGCTCAGAGATTAATTTGCTAATAAATATTATTCTGTTAATTATATATCTACCGTCAGTTTTCCTAAAATACCAGATGCTGCTGTGTAAACACCACAGTTATGTAGATAGGCTATCTCACACCCTTCCTCCCCCTCTTTCCCATTTGTCTCCGTCTTGTGATGCCCCAAATGCCCACGGATGCTGGCCATCCTTACGCCTGTGGATGCTTGGGACAACACAGCTCTGGAGCTGCAAGGTAGAAGTGGAGCTACTGGGTGTAACTCAGAAAAGAAATGATGCAACTCTTAGAAGTTAATGGAGTAGTAGCAAGTAGGGCAAGATTGTTTTGAAATAGGAATTAATTATTATTGCATACTAAGCTGGATATGCAGCCAGGTTGAGACGTACAGAGTGGGTGGGCTGCGCTCAGCTGGGAGGAGCGGGGCACGCAGCCAGCCCCGCACAATGTGTGTGTCTGTGTGCCTGGTGGCAAGCAAATCCGTCACCCTCTCCGGAGAGCACTGCAAGTGTGAGCGGGGTCTGCCAGTTGGCAGAGATCCGGAAAGGCACAAGGAGAGAGCACAGTGTAACTGCATCATGCATGGCAGTAAGCACACTGGGGCTGTCCACAGATGGAAATGTGCAAATCACAGCCCTGGGCAGAGCTTGGGGAGCACTGACAAAGTCAGATCCCAACTCCCCAGACTCCTCCGAGAAACTGAAAAATCAGGACGATGGTCCAGATTGATCTCATCTTCTAAGGTTGCACGAATCTGGAGGAAATGGCAAGCCTGGATGTGGCTGAGCTGATCTTGGTGCAGGGCACACAGAAGGGCTGTAGGAAGACAAACTGACTGACAGGTCATTAGTTCTGGGGCTAATTAGAGTCTGGATAATAATCTGCAGCACTTCTCTCTACATAAATCTGTCTATGCACTAGACAGAATAAAATTCCAAAATGAGAAAGCACAAGGAATGCAGATATGTTCCCTTTTCCTCCCCCAGCCTCCTTTGCTAGTCACTCTCCCTGGGCAGCCACAGGATAAGGTATCCTAGAGCTGCTGAATGCCAATGTGGAATAGGGAGGGGGAATTTTTAAGTAGCTGTTTTCTCAGTTGCATCATGCTACTACTCTGAAAAATGGAATTCCATGAAATGAAGACAAGAATGGCTGGAAGAAAAGAAAGATTTTCTTTCTTTCTTTCTTTCTTTCTTTCTTTCTTTCTTTCTTTCTTTCTTTCTTTCTTTCTTTCTTTCTTTCTTTTTCTTTTTTTTTTGTTTTGTTTTTTGTTGTTGTTGTTGGGTATTGGTTTTGCTTTTGTTTTTGTTGGGTTTTTTTTTGTTTTGGTTTTTTTTCTCTACAGCATCCAGTCTGTATTTGACTAAGTTTCTTGCTTCTTTGAAAAACCTTTTGTCTTTTTTTTCCTCTCAAGGCAGGCTCAGGAAATAGCAACATGGGACTCATGCCTGTGTTCTCCTCCCCTGCCTGGCCTGCTTCAGCTCAGGACACAGCTGCAGCTCCCTGGGGAGAGGGTCCTTACCTGAGACTTCCAGCTTAAGCAACTAGCCTCTGTGCAACACACTGAATCACATCCTCTGTGTGATAAACTGGGCCAGTCTTTTATCTTCACATGTCCTTTAGTTTTATTCTTATCTCATACGAGCCCAAATAAGAGAAGCCTGAGACATCTGTCTTGATCCAAGCAAAAACAGATAGCTCAGAATAGTTGATTTGATTCACACCGAGGACCAAACCTGCTTAGACAAACCAGTCAGTCTTTTCAAAGCCAGATACTGGTAAGTTTTTCTGAGTTCCACCTTACACCAGAAACAAAAACACCTAGCAGAAAAACCATGATTTGGGTGTTGGTCTGTGACATATTTTAACACCTTCTGTGCAACAGCTCTTGAGACCACGCTGGGGTGGGTATATATGTCAGAGATCAACAGAAAGGTGCTTTGTAATGGTACATGGCACTTCCACACTGCTGTGATATAATGGGTGGTTAGTGACTTGTCAGTTCATGTTTTCAATTACTGTTATTACTATTATTTTTAAACTGTGGGAGTTTCTTAAATTGCTTTATATCAGATAATAAGTATACTCATTCTTCAGTTACACTAATTAGAGTTCTGAATTTGATTCTGCCACCTCAATGGCTCCAAGAGCTGGGACTGGTTACCATATACACAAAGCTCTTAGCTCTTTTTCATAAATAAATTACAACCTTAAAGTTTTAACTCTCAGTATCCCAAAGACCATCTTTCCTACCTCTGGCTTTTCCACAGCTCATTCCTGTTATTTCTTTAGAGTTTCTTTCCCACAAAAGAATGAATCTTTTTGTCCAAAATAAAAGTGCAATCCCTAAGCAATACCCATTCCATGTCATGTTGCTGTAGAGCATATTTATTTGAAGCTTCCCGAGTGAACAGCTTCCATATTATCCTCTCCTGGGCTGCTCTTGTGTTTCCTCCAAATTGTGCACACATTTCCCAGCCCTGGGAGGGGACGCTGCTGACCATTGCCAGGCTACAGTGTGGAGCAGCCTAAAAATGCTGTGCATGCCCATCTAGCTGAAAACAAAGCTGGTGAGCAGTGGGTAGAGCTGAGGAAAATCTTGCTTTTAAAAACTGCCTTAAAAATACATCTGAGTCTTGCCTAAAAAGAAGCAAAGTAGCAGAGCTAGTCAATCAGAGCAAAGAGAGGGGAGGATTCAATATTCTGGCACTACTGCATGTGATAAAGCTTAATGTAGGTTATTATACCAGAAAAAATGTTTTCCTGAAAATGTTATGATATTTCACATTTAGAGAGCTCTAAAGGGGCATTTCAAAGGAAGAACTAACCAAAGAAAGAAAAAAAATCCAGACCATATGAAACCTTGTAAGATGGTCCCCAAAGACTTGCATTAAAGTGGGGAAAAAGGACTAGGTTATCTAATAGAAGTGACTGAATTTTTTTAAAGCCTTGTTCAGGAGACTATGTATGCATTTTATGGTCTACCTCCTGTCTGGGGAATATCATTTTCTCAGAGAAAATTGAAATCTGCCTTTTTAATGATTGGAAGTTAAGTAGAGCCCAGAAACTGTGGCACAACCAGCTCTGTTTAATCAGGTAAACTGTTTTGCTCCTCACTAGACTATAGTTGCATGTCATTCACTTCCCTGCTTACCTTCTCACCCAGAAGTTCGCTGCTCTCCTCTTGCCAGATGAAGCATCTCAGCTCATTTTCTTACAGTATGAACATAAAGGAGCTGCTGGCAGATATCCCTTATGAACCTCATTTCACACCTTATGTTTGCCATCAACCGAATGCCTTCACCTTCCAGGCCCATTACAAAGACTCTCTTTTTCTCACCACTGATAGAGAGTTTTCTATCTGTGGAATAGCTTAAATTGCTCACATAGCAAATGCATTGTCCATGGAACTGCCAGCGTGGGGAGAGATGAAATGGCCATCTGGGAGCTCAGGACAGAACCAGGCCTGCTGAAGGCTGCCTGGGTGTCTTGGCACATAGGACACCTCGCTCCAGCTGGGGTCCAACCTCTGTGAACTGGTATGATGCTTTACTAAAGATGCAGAAAGAGTCAAAATTACTCTTCCTTCAAATGTGCCAAGGTTAGAACATAGTGGGTTTATTTTAAGAGAAAAAATACACAAATTCTCCTTTTTCTTGGACATTTCTTTGATTTCTAGCAGGTCTATTTGTAGCAAGTGTTTCGGTCAACACTGTGAGACAGCTCCCCAGCCTAACCTATCAATGGTCCACTTACTGCATACAATCAATATATCCTCCTTTCTGAGGTAACTGGGTGTATTAATAGAGCAAACAACAACCAAATCATAAAAGTGAGCTCAAAACACTGTTCCTGGCTTGGCTTCTCCTAGGGGCTGCATTGTAGATGTGATGAATTCAGACACTTCTCCTCGGTTTTTTACATGCTGAGAACACATATCTTGGGGTGCCAGAAATGCCAAAGAAGCTGTTTAAGTCTTCCTTGAAGGCTGCATCCCAAAATAAACCCCCTGTCTTCAGGAGAACAGCACCAACCCATTACACACTGCTGTTCAGGGAGATTTTAGGTCATTAAGATTCAATGAGTAATATGTTTGAAAATGCAATTTAAAAGTTTTTCAATCATTCATGAAAACTCTTTTAATGCAGAATAAAGCTTGATAGTGTCTGTGATTGTGCTTTGACCTAATGAAAGATCTGAATGGAAACTTGTACAGTAGGTAATATTTATTCTGGCAGTGTGTCAGTAGGCAATGTCTACTGCTTTTATTGCTCTGTGGAATAAAAGTTTTGAATTTTGCTCAGCACTGAACCATTTATTGTCTTGAAATTGGCAGCAGTAACACCCAGCTGGATGCCGGTATGTTTTTTGTTTGTGGACAGACTGATCCATGGGAAACAATCTAGCAGACAAATCAACTTCATTATGAATTAAACAAAATCTTTGCTTGGGTATGAGACATTTAAGCCTGAGGGAGCTATTATTTTGGAAAAGGCCCATAAAAGGACTTTTTAAGACATGGACTTTGTGAGTCTTTATGATATTCTTAGACTGCCTTTAGTTATGCCTTGCTTTGCATAACACAGTGGATTTTTACAAAACAATAACTTCTATGTAAATGGTACTGGGGTCCAAAACTGAGATGAAAGTCAGAACAGTGCTCGCTGCCTGGCCAAACCAGCGAGATCCTTAAATTGTTCTTCTTCTGCCTGTCCCTGGGACAGGAACTGTCATTTCCTATCTGTATCTCTATTGCATAGCACTGAAAAATTCCTTCTTATAAGCAAACAGAGAGGTAGAAAATTTACCCAGAAATAACTGAGTGCTCAGTACCAAAAATAAGCATAGTATGAAGTTCTGTGGGCTTAAAGCCAGTCCTATCAACTCTCACAGCCTTGTGAATGTTGTGGGACCTGATGTTTTCTTAATTCTCCAGCTGATGGTAACCAAGGAACCTCATGATAACCTTGACTTCATTAACACAATGAAAAAAAAAAATCACATGTGTGTAAAATTTTGTGATTGCTGAGTAAATACGAAGTCAGTCTTAAATCCCAAAGGTAAATAAAATCACCTGATGGTAATTCTGACCCATTATTCACACTTCATGGGTTATCATTCCCAATGTTTCTTAGTTGCCTCTTAGACATGACCACACAAAAAATTGGTTCTTCGTGGAATATCCTGTAACAGTCTTTGCATTCACCCCCGGTCAGCCACCTTTATGACTTTTTTTCTCTCCCTTACTGGTCCAGAAGTGTGTGCTGACCATCAGCCTACAGCAATGTGCATTGGATATTCTCACAACTTACACATGGTTTGTTCTCTCTGTAGCTTTAATGAAGGCCTAGTGTGCTCTTCTTCTCCAAAAATGTTGTATGCCTATGCTATTACACACATACTCTTTGAAAATAGTTTCCATTCTCGCAGACTTCCCACACAACTTTGGGGGAATCGCCCTAACAGTTCCTCCATTTTTTCTGTATGAAATGAGGATAATTGTATTTCCCTTCCTGGTCCGTTTTGGACAGGTTGTTTCTTAGTACAGGGTGGTACTCAGCCAGGCTCTATAACCAATCTCTGTTTACTTTGTATGTCTCTTGGAGCAGGGACAGAGATTCAGCCTCCCCCGCTGCCAGGCTGGGCCAGAGGAGATGTGACAAAGGGAGGAAGCAGACACCTTTTGTCCCCACAGCTGTGCACAGGCCATGTGCCAGCGATTACAGCCTGGACACTCACAGGTGAGCAACCTTGCACTGGGTTCCATAAAACACCAACTGAGAACAGCTTAAGGCTGTTAATGCTGCACTGAGCTGGGGCTGGCATGATAACCATTCAGGGGCATTTTTTAATTACAAAAAAAAAAAAAGAATCAGGTTCAGTCTATAACCCATGTCAAAGAATATGCTCTGGGCAGGACTTTTGCCAAGGATTGGGATGATACCATTTGCTTGCTTGTAGCACAGCTTTCAGAGATGGGCAAGCAGATTCTCGTTGTGTGACTTTCTCTGGACTATGATAAGTTTCAAAGACAAAGTTTCCTTATTCTGTCCTTGAATTCATATAGCTTTAAGATGTTGCTTAACCATAGCTTTAACCATATTTCAGAATTTGAATGCTTGATATTTTCAGGAAGAAACGTGAAAAAGAAAGAAAAACATAATAGTTTCCGATCATCAAATATTTTGGGTGAGTCATTCGCCTGCATCGCCAGATAAATGCAACAGGACATCCTGTGACCGTTGGGCAGTTTCTTTAACTTCTCCCTTTTTTCTCCTACAACATAAATAGCAAAGTAGGAAAGAAAGTGGCAGTAGAGTCCTGTCTAGGCATTCCTCTTTGCTTGGATTCTCTCCCACATCAGGAGAGGGAAGTCGGTCACCTCTGGGGTTACTACCTACATTGGTGCTGGGATATACAGATGGATTATGGTCTGCTCCTGACCAGCAGCAGGTAATTCAAAGGCAAAGCCTCCTGAGTGAGTTTAGAGAAGGTGATATTTTCCTGAGCCTTTTGCCTTGTGGAGGAGTTTCTTCATTGGAGCTCTTCTGGGAATGACCTGGAAGGATCATTTCTGTGCCGCCAGTCCTTTCTCTCACTCAAGACTAATCATCCCCAGCTGATTTTTAGCTCTTGCATGCCCAGTAGAAGAATTTCTAAGAGATTTCTGTTATTTCTTTTGGATGCCAATAAAGGGATACAGATGGCCGGAATACCAGTAAGAGTGATGTAACTGAAGTCAAACAAATGCTGCTTTTAACAAAAGAAAGCAATAAATCAGAACACCATAATTCTGGTCATAGAGTTGGCATATTTAAAGAGATAGAAGGAAAAGCTGAAAAACTGGCAAAATAAAATACTTCTTCTTTCTACTCTATATGCGAGTACAAACAGAGCTTTGAACCTTAGATATGTAAAAAGCCAATCTGATCTTACCCCGAGGCCTTGGGAAAAAAAAAATCCAGTCCAAGGAAGATAAATATCTATCAGAAATCTTAGAGTAAGCCTGAGAGACAGTTTGCAAATGTGTGTGTATATGTATATAATCACCAAAAATTAAACAGACAGCTTTATGTTGACGGTTCAAGTGAAAGGTAATTAGTGGAGAGAAAACAAATCAGTAAATCACAACTTTCAGTAATAATTCTTGGCAGAATTTTGGAGGCATGATTTCACATGAAATAACTGGAATCTCCTGAAATTTATCTGCCTCCTCAAAATCCCTTTTCCAAACTTGTCCTTACTATGACACTTAGAAGTTGATGAAACTGGAATGGTCATGTGTTAAAAAGGGTTTTATTTCATTTTTTATTGTCTTTTATTGTATATTCCCCTTACATCATGTCAGGAAACTTTATCGTGTTTATACAGTAGCTAGCATGTGTGGTCTTCTGTTGTGGCCATGGTTTCAATTAACCCCACTAATAATTACCAGGAACCAAATCTGTCAATAAATAAATCTCATAACTTCATGGCCTGAGAGTGGAATGAAGAAACACCAATGTCTAACTGCTATCGTGTATGTTTAATTGTGGCACTGTTCTTCCCTTCTCTCCCATATACACAGAGCTTCAGCAGGCAGAACAATAAAGATAAGGCTCCTTGGTTTCATTGGATATTTACATCAGCATTTTCTTTAGGGTGAGATGTTCCCTATAGTTCTTTTACACAGCTCTCATCTGGACTTCTCCCACTCCCTCATTCTTTGAGTGTTTTCCTGATCTGGTCACAGGTATGCTGGCAGCAGGCATTTTGTTCTTTGTATTGGCAAACTTTTTTTTCCCGTTTTTCAATCACTGATTCTTTTCCGCTTCCAGTGCCATCTATTTCACAACACTTTTTGTCAACAAAACACCTTCCGATCCCTATCTGCTTTCCACATCAGATTCATGCCTTAAGTCTAGACTGGAAGTCTTTAGGGCAGGGACTGTCTCTAGGTTAACATTTATGTATGTTTACTTATCCTCAAAAAGCCCCACCTTCAAACCTCAAAGTCCAATTACAGTAACTAATATTGTGTGGGTGAAAAAGTTTTAGCCTATTAATTCCAGGAACCACTTTTAACACTATTTTCTAGCCTTAACCAAAAGTTGAAGGTTACTATCCATTTCTTCCTGGCCCTCCTAACCCCTGAGCTCTTCTTTCATCCAGCTTCAGGCTCTGCTGCTTCTGTTGAGGCTGTTCAATACTTGTAGCACAGAGCCTTTTCTTTTCTTCTTTTATTTGCAATAACCTTCCTGAATAATTTGGGCTTTCCTGGCTTTTCTTCAAATATTACCCGAACCATATCTTCCTCTTCTAAGTGTTCTCACACTGTTGTCTTCTAAAACCTTTAAATTAGCTGGCTTAGTAAAATATGCTATGAAAAATGCCACAGGAAAGAAAGGGTTCCTTTGTCCCAGATGGTATTTGTATTTCTGTAATAGCTGGGAACTCTATATATAGTTTACCCACTAACCTGCTTTCAGTGTTTGTTGTTGGTGATTGTGGCATCACTTTTCTATTACATTCTTATCACCTAGTCTGGTGTAATCACTGTAATCCTTTACTGCTCTTTGTACTTCAGAGCACACCTAATACACAAGTTTAAAGCTGTACTTATTTCCTTTATCTTTGATGACTGACACAGTTGAACCAGTTCACAAAAACAAAGTTCTTTTCTGAGTAGTTAGTTGAAAAATGTTTGTTTAAATCATCATGGGAAATAAATAGTGGAGCTGGGAAGGTGATGTTTTTACATTTACATTTATCATTTTGTGTCTTTATTTCTCTAAAGCCTGCTTCAATGTAACGCACTACTGAATAATGTCAAAAAGCATAACACTTACAAAGCATGTGCAGCAGCGTGTTCAAAGGCGACATACTTGTTTCTGTATGAGGAGTGGGTAATTCTCCACCCACTTTCTCTGTCCAGCCTGCTTCATCTGGCCAAAATGCTTCTCTGTCAGAGAACTGGTGGATGGCTTACATGGAGGTTGCACTGTCCCTTTCCTTTAGTATGGTACAAACCATCCTCAAGGTTCACGGTTTTGTTTGCTGGCAATGCAAGAGAATGATAAAGGAACAAAGGAAGCTGCCCTTTCATGGCTTGGCTTTGCTGCAGTCTCCTGGGGCTGGAAGTCTGGGTGATGGAGCCTGCAGCTGCAGAGCAGTGGTGTCCCGGGAGGTGACATGGTGTGGCCTCCCAGAAGCTGTGGCCTGTGCCTGGGGCTGCCTGAGGCTCTGGCAAATGCTGCATGACTGCTCTGCATGGGAGTTTGGTCCTGCCTGATGAACCCAGCCTCAGAGTGCTGCAGACAGCTGCTCTCAGAGGCAGGTGCACAGCGTGGTGGTCCTGGGCAGGTGCTCCCTGACCACCTCGGAGCTGAGTGAGTCTTCACCTTGCCTTCACCCACCCCGTCGGTTGAACAAGAACCATCAGAATCTCCTACAGACATCTTTGTTCCTCACAAACATCTACCTCTGCCTCTCTTTGCCTTCCCAACCTGCCACAGTCCAGTGTGGCAGACACACTCCCCCTCTCTGTGAATTCACACATACAGGTAACATGGGCAGCCCTCAAACCACAGCCGAAATGCAAAGAGTGGACTCATTTTATTACCTCGCTAACAAGGCCAGGCCACAGAGACACAGGGACACAGGCTCCGTTTGGCTTAGTTCATCCTAGCTGGCAGCAGGGCAGGGGGGCTCTCTGCCTGCTTCACTACAACAGATCATGTCCCTGACAGTGGGTAATCTCTACACAGGAATTCTCCTTCTCAAAACAGGCAGAGGATGAACAACAGTAGGCATAAGAAATAGTGTTTTCCCATACCTACATTTTTAGCGTTCCCAGCTTCAAGGTCGCTTTGAGCAAAACTATTGCCTCCTCGTCAATCTTCTGGTTTTAACCCTTTCCTCCCAAGAGTCTCACAAGTGCAACACCCAGGAAAGCGGTCCTGGAGCCTTGGCTGAAGCTCACCCGCATTAGCTGGGTGCTGTTGTTCCCCCCAGGCCTCCTCACATTCACACATTCCCCATTTGAAGGTCCAAAAAGTTTTGGGATCTCCTTGTCAACTCCCTCCTGGCACGTGCCACCAAAGTGTGGCTGTTTGGTGGAGAAGTCCTCTACACTACCGAGTTTCTCTTTCCTCTGTCTGTTTCATGCAACCTGGCAGTTTCTTTGAGCAGTGGGAATCCCGTGGGACTCCTTCACAGAGATTTTCACTGTTTCTCTTTTTAAAGAAGTAGCCCATGCTGGTTTCTGTTTATCTTCATTTGTAGGTTCCACTGTGCCGGTAAGGGGGAAGCCACGAGATCAAAAGTAAATGGGCTGCTTAGTCCTTGAAGACTATCTGCTGTGCCTGAGGGATCTGTCATTTCATTGACATTTCTAAGTGCCAAAATTAAATATTTTTATCACGGAGTTAATTAGGTTGGAAAAGACCTCTGAGATCATCAAGTCCAATCTTCTCATTCTAAGCAGTTTGTATTCTGGGCCAATTCTTTCAGGAAACACCAGCCTGCAAGTTTTCTTTATGTGTTTACAATTAGTGACCAGCCTTAACTTTGCTCTGCATGCCATAATAACAAGTTAATACTGCTGTTGGTAGTCAAAACCAAACTCTTGCCAAAACTGCTATTGATAACTCACCTTTTAAGAAACAGTATATTACTGACTGCAGTCACCATGTAGTTCTCAGATATTTGCTACTTGAATGTTTGTTTATATGCAATTACAATATTTATTATAATTATACAATTATAATTGTATTATTGCAATTATTATAATTATGTCTTTTTTTCATACACTTTGCCTCATACTTGGGACAAATGTGTCTTAATATGTCTGTTGTTTTTGTGTTTTTTCATCAGGATTTTGTTATTCTTGTCATTACACTAAATTGGATGTTAAGAGCTATTCTTTCTAAATGTGGCTTTTAAATATCAAGCAGAGAAATAGCTGCACACAGTGAAAGTGCTGTCCTATGCAAACACTGGATGCAGCATTAGGGTACAATTTGGATGGGTAGGCTCAACCTCATAAGCACCAAGTCGGGTGTGACTCTTTCAGCAGCTTTCTTGTTCAACAGATTTCTTCCAGACACTGTCTGCAGATCAGTGAAGAGCTAAAGCAACTTCTTCCATTTCAAAGACAACCAGGCATGGGAGAGCATGATGAAAAAATGCAGAGTGGAAGGTGTGTACATGAATTAAAAGCGTGGTCTCACTTTGGGGCCAGAGTTTCTGATGACTGACCACGTAGGGCAAAAGGCTTGACTGGGGTGGATTGAAGAGAAGCTTATTTGAGAAGAAAGCCTTAAGAAAATGGATATTAGCAGACAAAAGAGATTTAATGCTCAACTTCCCACTCAAATCGAGGCTAGCTTCAAAGCTGGATCAGGTTGCTGAGGGCCCTGTGTAGGAGTTCTGAGTATCTCCATGGATGGATATCCTACAGTCTCTCTGGGCACTTGTTGGTTTAACCACTCGCATGAAGAAAATACTTTTCCTTAGATCTATCTGAATTTTTACAGCTGTGACTTTGGCCATTGCATCTCATAATTTCATCCTGCACATCCAAAAATCTGGCACCTTCTTCTCTATAACACATCTTCAAGTAGCTGAAGACTATAATTAGACCTTCTGCAAGCCATTTCTTCTCCATGATGAACACAGGTGTTGGCTTTTCTTCATGCATCATGTGATCCAGTTCTCTAACCACCTTTGTGTCTCTCTGCTGAACCAGATCCAGTCTGCAAATTGATCACTGATGAGGAAGAGGTGAAAGATAATAGGGGAGGAGAAAAAGTAGGAGAATAAAGGGAACAAGGAGGGAAACCTTCAAAAAGCAAAGACCAGAGCGATTAGGATACTCCATGCAAAAGAAAATAGAAGGTAGGAAGGCAAAAAAATAGCATGAGAAAAGTGGCCACATAGTTCCAGCTATGCTCTGTAGTAGCTCTTTTACTGGAGCATCTCAAAAATTTTTCCAAAAAGCTCTTATCCAAGAGAGCTGTTGTTCCACTGATTCATTTTAAAGGTTAGCGTTGATGTGGTTTTCTCTCAAAAACAGCTTACTAAAAGTCTAATTCATTTTTCAGTAGTGTGCATAAATTATGAAGAATATGAAGTGGGAGGTTATTCACATAGTTACCCAGAAAAGTGAGTAATACTGGTTTTTGCACTAGACTTGTTCTCTCACAAACACTTGTACGTAAGACCCAACCTGTAAATAGAGATGCAGGAGTGGCAGATAGTGATTCCCAGATTCCGATTCCTTTATTTTCTTTATCACAGAAGGCACATCCATGAACTTGCTGTGCAGCCACAATTCCCATATGTTTTGAAGAATTCTCATCTTCTGGAAGCCGCTCTCAAAAGAGTCACGTGACAGCTTTTGCTCAAAATGGTCGTCAGGGCTGTAGCTGTCACTAATAGAAATGTCTTCCACTGCTTTGGAACTGCTGTGAACCTTTCCTCTGATCATGAGCTTGACAGATCAGCTGGCTGTTGCTCAGTGACGCTGTTACTGTAGCTGGGAGACACTGGTTTGACACATCAGGGCAGGCAGGTTCTTTGGAGGCTGGGTAATGTCAGTCCCTGACAATGCGCTACGTTCATGTAGAGATGATGGCAAAGCAGAGTAACATTTGAATAATGTCACCAAGCAATGGGACAACAGGCCCCATGACTTAAAATGTGTGCACATTTGCCTTTTTAGAGTTAACATTCAGTGTATTACTCGGTCAAGGATATATTTTACATTTTCAGCAATACCCGCAAATTATGAATAACCTAGCTCTGCTGTGGGTGTTTTTCTATTTTAAAAAATCTTTCTGACTAATCAATCTGATTAATCCTCTAAGAAGATGTCAATAGTTTTCCAAAACTGTGACCTATACTGAACTAATAATGTTATCAATAATGACCATTAAAAATTTACAGAAAGAGATAAAATCTTCATAGTTCTAGATACTCTTAGTAAGTCTAAATGCCAAATTGAAGACGAAACCAGAAGTCAGAGAAGTAGGAGAAAATGCAGTGTCAGATATGGTCAGCTGTGTCCTATTTGAGCCCATTTAAGAGCCCAAAAGGGATGCAATTTCACCAAGGGTCCAGAGGAGCAAGTCTTGCCTGACCAACCTTGTGACCTTCTATGATGGAGTGACTACATCAGTGGACAAGAGAAAGGTTACAGATGTCATTTATCTGGACTACTGTAAAGCCTTCGACATGGTCCCCCACAACATCCTTCTCTCTAATTTGGAGAGAGGTGGATTTGAATAGCTGGATAAGAAGTTGAAGGGACAGTTGCATCCAGAGGGTAGTAGTCAATGGCTCAGAGTGCCAATGGACATCAGTGACAAGTGAGGTCTGTACTGGGACCAGTGTTATTTAATATCTTCATTAATGACATAGACAAAGGGATGGAGTGCACCGTCAGCAAATTTGCAGATGGCACCGAGCTGAGTGGTGCAGTTGCCGCACCTGAAGGGCAAGATGCCATCCAGAGGGACCTGGACAATCTCAAGAAGTGGGGCCATGGGAATCTCAATTTAATGAGGTTTAACAAGATCAAGTGCTGGTGTTGCACCTGGGTCAAGGCAACCCCTGGAATCAGCATGGGCTGGGGAATGAGCAGATCACAGGCAGCTCTTGGGGGTGCTGGTGGATGAGAGGCTGGACATGACCCAGCAATGTGCACACACAGCCCAGAAAGCCAAACGTGTCTTGGGCTGCATCAAAAGCAGTGTGGCCAGCAGGGCAAGGGAAGTGATTCTGCCCCTCTGCTCTGCTCTGGTGAGACCCCACCTGCAGTGCTGCATCCAGCTCTGGGGTGCCCAGCACAGGAAGGATGTGGACCTGTTGGAGCAAGTCCAGAGGAGCATGACCAAGATGATTAGAGGGATGGAGCACCTCTCCTGTGAGGAAAGGCTAAGAGAATTGAGTTTGTTTAGCCTGGAAAAGAAAAGGCTTAGAGGTGACCTAATTGGGACCTTTCAGAACCTCAAAGGAGCCTGCAAGAAAGATGGAGAGAAGATGGAGGATCTTTCTGCAAGAGCATCTAGTAACAAGGACAAGGGAGAATGACCAAACTGAAAGAGTGCACATTTAGCTTAGACATTAGGAAGAAGTTCTTTTCTGTGGGGGTGGTGAGGCACTGGAACAGGCTGCATATAGAAGTTGTGGGAGGCCCGTCCCCAAAAGTCCCGCTCTAGGCTGGATGGAGGTCTGAGCAACCTGTTCCAGTGAAAAGTATCCCTGCCCATGCCAGGGGATTGAAACTAGATGATCTTTAAGGTCTTTTAAAACCCAAGCCATTCCATGATTCTATGATTCTGTGAATCCAACTGAGCTCTTTGGTGACAATATCCAAGGTGCTGGGAGTACTTTAATAGCTACACATCTTCTGGATGGTTCTGATACCCTCCATTCTCTTTGTAGTTCCCTATTTAGTGGCCTTCCTGAGAGATGAAAGACTTGGAAAAGACGTATTATCTTCTTTATTTTTGAAGCCCAAAACAATGTAGTTTTTCTGTCTACTTTCGCCCACTTTATTTAGCACAAATGTAAAACTGGAAAAACTCTTTCTGTGATAATTTATGTAGAAATCGAAATTACATTAGAATCTACTGTGTATCGTATTTTAGTTAAGAACGTTAAAGATTGGATTCATTCAGTTTACCTCTGGGCCTGCACATTTCACAAGACCACTCACAGCTGCACCTGAAGAAATTCTGTTATAGACACACAAATAGGAAATTAGCCATGATTATCATTAAGCAATTTGCGTGCCTAATGCAATGTATGCTTCTCTGTTGGTTTGGGGACTGCACAGTGCATGTCTGTGTTTCTTTTTGTGGGCAAGCTTGACTTACTTCTGAGTACAATGAATCTTAAATTTAACTCTTTTTGGGCAAGAGGGCTGCCTCAGCAACAGCAGTGTGCACACATGTATGGAACCTAATTTCAGGTTGCACTAATGACCTCGTTTTAGTAGTGTGAACAGTTCGACTTGTTAATGGAAGTTGTTAAATAAAATTGAACGTTACAGCATGGACCGCAGAAAAAAATGTTGTCCATATACTTGTCAATTTACTTCACATGGATGAAAATTAATTTAAATGATCTGACATCTCTTAATAGGCACGCCATCTATATCAATAGCCTAATCCCTCCAGAGCTCAGTCTTAAGTTGCTTTTGACATTTGAGTTGCATTTATAGTGCCACCCTTGCCTGCAAGGCTGTGGTCCAATACAACAGTAAACCACACTTTAAATACTACTGAATCAATACTGCAGTAGCTGTCTAATACAAAACACTGCCCTGATACCTACAGTACAATGTTTTGGATGGTTTAAATTTGTATCAATGAACTTTAGGCTGGCTTCAAATTAAGATGGCTGTAGTATAAATTTAGTGGCTCTTTCACAGCTAGCACCATTCCAAGAGTTTGCCCAAATGCCGTGTTGTCTCTGCCCTGTTCAAGAATAACCATCCTTGGATGTCAGCTGCAAGCTTGCAATCTTACTTTTGTTGGTCATCTGTAATGGACACTCGCCAGTTAGATTTCTTTGTCATGGATCTTACCCTAGACTCCTTCCTCCATCTTTCCACTCAATCTTTTCCTTAACTCTTGCCTTTGCCTCAGCATTCTCACAGTCTGCTAATACAGCATTGTCACTGACTCACAGCCAAGCTAACTAAAGTCAAGCCATAAACCTATGCAAGCCTTTAAATACAGCTGGTGTTCCTCAGAAACCACCCCTTAGGCTGCACCACATGGAAGCTGCCAACAGCTGAGCTGATCCAGTCAGGATCAAGCTGCTGGTGTAGACTTTCAAATAACCTTCATAATGTTTCATGACTTATTTAGATAAGGAAAGAATAAGGATTACTTGTATTCACCTTTTAAACCAATTCAGATAACTGCGGTCAAAAACAGAACAGCAAGAACAGCGTGTGCATGGTAGCCAGTAAGCTCAAGAGTCTCGTGGCAGCAAAGGTGTGGATGCAATAAAGAGGTGGTTGTGATACTAAATAGAGTATCCTAGGACATCCAAAGAGTGGATCCGGGTGACAAAGCTCACATGTACTAGCATAGAATCAGAATAGGTTGATAGCGACCATAAAGGACATCAGCAATTCCTACTCCCTCAGAATTTCCTGCTACCTCAGGAGCTTAGCCTTCCTGACTGCTTCATATCTTATCCTAAACACTTCCACATCAGATAACTTACCCAAGGCTCAGCAGCTGTAAGGAGCAACTCCTACGAGAGCAGGCACTGTATGAGCTGCTTGCTACAACCTGATCCAGGACAAGAACTCTGGTAGTGCCTATCTTCCACACTCCACATGTGTGTAGAAATAGAGCCTGTGTCCAGTTTTGTTCAGGACCTGATTTTCTTTTTCCCTTTGCTTTTCAATTACTTTCTACTTTCATTTCCAGCTGAGACCATTCTTTGGGGGCTCTCACAGAAGGGCTGGATGGCATCAGAGATGTCCAGGGTTGAAGTTTCAAATATACCGAAGTCTGGGGTGAAGAGCTGCAGAGCTGCAATGGATGGGATGGCACAGCTGGGATTCCAAAGCCACTAGGGCCTGTCTCCAAGAACAGGATACAAAGACCTTCATGGGGAAACAAGAACTGGGAACAGGAAAGTCAGAGAAAAGATGATTTACTGCTCATGTCTGACTTATGCGTGATTTCAAGTTAGAGCAAACAGCTGTCAAGCACTCAACAGAAAACAATTAGTCAGGTCATCCCTGACAACGTGACCCTCACAAATTCCACAGGAAATGATCAAGCCACAGCTGGTGGAGGGACTGGCTGTAGTTCCACTTGTTACACTCCTACCCGGCCACCATCTGCTCTTTTGGCTCTCTGAGATTTTGTGAAGGACACAGCTTGCAGACGGGAGCCTGGTTCGGAAGGGCAGTTCAGTAGCCCTACAGCAGGCTTTTAGACATGCTGCACAGCCATTTGGAAACCACACCCTGAGGTGGTAAAGCCAGACGTCCTAGCAACAGCTAAGTTGCTGCTAAGTGCAAGAACACGTAAGCAGGCTCATTCAAGATGAGGGTACTTCAGCAACTCCATTACTCCAAATGGGCTCAGCAGCAGGCTTGTACATGGCATGGCTGCACAGCATCAGACACGCAGGAGATACGAAAGACGTGAGTGCCGTATGTTTTGCCAGACCAGCCAGCCTCAGCTGACAACAGAAAAGTATCTGTAAAATGATCCACGCTAGCTCCTCTCAATATTCCTGGTGGTAGAAAATCGTGCCAGGTCAGGGGACAGGGAATAAAGGGATCACTCCTATGAGGTTGCTGTTACAAGTAGCCTTCCAACACATTCTCCATGTCCACAGAGAGTGCAGGCTGAGAACTTTATGCGTTGCAGGTGTGTCATGGGTTGAAACTGAGTTGATTGACAAGCTTTTAAGCCAATGCGCTTTTGTGAATTTTGCATATTTAAACCCCGTGCAAGGGCGGGAAGGGCCTCTCTGGTTCCCGGTCTCCAGAGGGAGAAGCGGGGGCTTCCGAGCCCCGGGCGGCCTCCGGGCCCGGCCTGGGCTCCTGCCTGCCCTCCCCTCACCCTTCTCCCTTCCCTCAGAGCCGCAAGCAGCTAAACTAACTATGGGCTGCCCGATAGCCGAATTCACCTGGCTCGGCTTTTGAATCAGGAGAGGCCTCCCCTCCCCCTTCATGCAGCCCGGGGGAGCCTCCTCTCCCCCTCATGCAGCCCGCGCAGACCCAGCGGGACCAGCGGAGCCTCCTTTTCCAGCCTGCACAGCTCGCACCGAACTGAACAGCAGCGCAGCCTGCGGGGAAAGACGTGAGGGAGAAGAACCTGGAGCCTGCACGGTCAGAGAGAAAGA